>CAUYON010101440.1:0-26083 GCA_963573935.1 Arctocebus calabarensis | reverse complement strand
TTCTTGGCTGGCTGGCAAAGATCTTTTCTTTTCTTTTCTTTTCTTTTTTTTTGAGACAGAGCCTCAAGCTGTCACCCTGGATAGAGTGCTGTGGCATCACAGCTCACGGCAACCTCCAATTCCTGGGCTCAAGTGAGTCTCCTGCCTCCACCTCCCAAGTAGCTGGGACCACAGGCGCCCGCCACAACGCCCGGCCATTTTTTGGCTGCAGCCGTCATTGTTGTTTGGCAGCCCGGGCTGGATACGAACCCACCAGCTCAGGTGTACGTGGCTGGCACTTTAGCCCGTTGAGCCACAGGCGCCAAGCCAGTTCTTTTCTTTTTTGAGATGAAGTCTCACTTTGTAGCCCTTGATAGAGTCCCATGGCATCACAGTTCACAGCAACCTCAAACTCTTGGGCTCAAGTGATTCTTTTGCTTCAGCCTCCCAAGTAGCTGGGACTACAGGAGCCTGCCACAACACCTGGCTATTTTATGTTGTTGTGGCTCGATGCCTGTGGCTCATCCGGCAAAGGCGCCAGCCACATACACCTGAGCTAGCAGGTTCGAATCCAGCCCGGGTCCGCCAAATAACAATGACTGGCTGCCACCAAAAAATGGCCGGGCATTGTGGCGGGCACCTGTAGTCCCAGCTACTTGGGAGGTGGAGGCAAGAGACTCACTTGAGCCCAGAAATCAGAGGCTGCTGTAAGCTGTGATGCCACGGCACTCTATCCAGGGTGACAGCTTGAGGCTCTGTCTCAAAAAAAAAAAAAAAATATATATATATATATATATATATATGCAAATATTTTTTGTTGTGGTGGTGGTGGTTGTTACAGTTGTCATTGTTGTTTAGCAGGCCCAGGCCAAGTTCTAACCCACCAGTTCCCGTGTATGTGGCCAGTGCCCTAACCACTGAGCAACGGGCACCAAGCCGCAAAGTTCTTTCTTGAGTTCAATAGTTGTTACAAGGGTGTTTGCCTCAGAAGAACCCATTAAACTAGGCAGCGCCTGTGGCTCAAAGGAGTAGGCCGCTGGTCCCATATGCCAGAGGTGGCGGTTTCAAACCTAGTCCCGGCCAAAAACTGCAAAAAAAAAAAAACCATTAAGCTATACTTTGGCGTTATCTGGCTTTATGTAGCTATATTTTATTTTACTTTAATAAAAATATTAAAGTCCTGAGCTATATACTATTGGTTTTCCCCTTTAATAGAGACTATTTTAATGCTCAGTCATCATCCATTTAGATTTAATTTTATACATATGTTTTAAAAGCAGTTGTTCTGTACTGTTTTCCTCCTAGTTTGAGATTTCTGTTCTAAATTTAGGGAACTTGGTTGACTATTTGTCTCAAGTCAAAAGCGTTGGTGGTAAATTATCTGTATAGTCTTTTTTTGTCAGAAAATACCTTTGTGGGAAGGAGAGAGGGGAGTGGGATCTTGGTGTGTGCCACATCTTTTGGGGGCAAAACACGATTGTAAGAGGGACTTTACCTAACAAATGCAATCAGTATACCCTGGTTTTCTTGTACCCTCAATGAATCCCCAACAATAAAAAAAAAAAAAGAATAATGTGTTCCACTTCCATCCAAGTTAATGCAAAGGCTGAAAAAAAAGATACCTTTGCACTGACTATCAAGAATTTTCAGACTTAAAGATGAAGTAAGTGAAAATGAAGTAACTTTTTTATATTCTCATATCTAAAAAGAAGACAAGCTAAAATTGAAACTGTCATTAATTTTACCCAGAATTTCATTGGTATTTCCAGTATTTCATCATGAAATGATGAAATCTAGAGTTCTCACTAAACTTTGTATACCGTATTGTATCTAGCACAGTAGCCTATGTAAAATGTTTCCAAGATATATTTGCATGGGTAAGTTTTAAAATTTTTTCAAGTTTTAATTGTGGTAAAATACACACAATGTAAAATTTACTGTCTTAACCATTTAAAAAATTTTTACTTTAGAGACAGAGTCTCACTCTGTTGCCCAGTCTGGAGGACAGTGACACAATCATCACTGACTGCAGCCTCCAACTCCTGGGCTCAAGTAATCCTCTTGCCTCAGTCTGCCAATAACTGGGACTATAGGCATGCACTACCACACTCAGCTCATTTTTTAAAAATTATTATTTTTAATAATAATTTAAGATGAGAGGTCTTACTATGTTGCCCAAGTTGACCTGGAATTCTGGGCCTCATGCAATCCTCTCACAACTGCCTCCCAAAGTGCTGGGATAGGATTATATAGGCATGAGCCACTGCGCCCTCCCCTATCTTAACCATTTTTAAGTGTCCAGTTCATTAGTATTAATTATATTCACATCGCTGTGCAACCAATCTCCAGAACTTCCTCATCTTACAAAAATGAAACTCTGTGCTCGTTAAACATTAACTCCCCATTCTTCCCTTTCCCTAGCCCCTGGCAACCACCATTCCCTTTTTTGTCTCTATGAATGTGACCACTCTCGGTACCTCATGTAAGTGGAATCATACAGTAGTTGTCTTTTTGTGACAAGCTTATATCTTAGTATATCATCCTTAAGGTTCATCTCAATAAAAATTTTAAAAATCCTTATAATTTGGAAAATTTCAAACATACACAAAATAAGAGAGTAATATAATGAGCTCCTAAGAACTATTATCAGGCTCTAATAAATACTATCCATTTGCCATTTTTATTTCACATATTCCATGAATTATTTTTTGTTAGGGTTTTTCACTGCCATTTTATCACAAAAATTTCAAGCATATAGAAAATTTCAAAGAATTGTTCAGTGGGCTCGGTGCCTGTGGCTCAATGGGCTTAGGTGCCAGCCACGTACACCTGAGCTGGCGGGTTCAAATCCAGCCTGGGCCCGCCAAACAACAATGACGGCTGCAACCAAAAAAGAATGCCGGGCATTGTGGTGAGTGCCTGTAGTCCCAGCTACTTGGGAAGCGGAGGCAGGAGACTCGCTTGAACCCAGGAATTGGAGGCTGCTGTGAGCTGTGATGTCACTGCACTCTATCCAGGGTGATAGCTTGAGGCTCTGTCTCGAAAAAAAAAAAAAAGAATTGTTCAGTGACTACCCATGTACCTACCACATAGATGTTATCATTAACATTTTGTTGTATTTGTTTCATCTATAGTTTTCTTTATCTATGTAACATTTTTCTGGGTTTGCTTACATCTATTCATCTCTCCATCCCTTTATCCACTAATTCATTATATCTATTGATGCATTTCTTTTTTTTTTTTTTTTGCAGTTTTTGGCCAGGGCTGGGTTTGAACCTGCCATCTCTGGTATATGGGGCCAGTGCCCTCCTCCTTTGAGCCACAGGCGCCACCCTATTGATGCATTTCAAAGTAAGTTGTACACAGCAGTACACTCTACCCTTGCTAGAGAATTTTTTTTAAAGGTTGTTCAAAGATTCTTTAATATAACGAATACAAAAGCATGTGACCCCCACAATTACACAGCTTTAAACAAGTGAAACTATGGTTACCAAATAGCTACTTTTATTATAACATCTACAGTGTCTGAAAAAAGGGTGTAATAATAGATAACTGTAGATGCATCACAAGATACCCATCACAGTAGTGGCTCTCACTACATGTTATACTACTTTTTTTTTTTTTTTACTCTTCAGATTCTCCAGGCTTATGAATGTCATCAATCTTCAAAATCATTCTAACCATTTGTGTTGCAAGCGATATCTGTTGCTTTTTGCCAATCAAAGTTTCTATGGCATATTGTTGCTTCATATCATTCGTGCCCTTGTGCAAACAGTAAATTCCAAGAGCAGGGTTCATCTCCTTCACTTGTCTGGCTCAAACTTCAGTCATAGTCAGGATAGGATTCATGCCACTGTTTTCAGAAAGGGCCATGGGGATGACCTCCAGCGTGTCCACAAGTGCTCTCATGGCGTTCTGTTCCAAGGTCGGGCACTTATCTGCCTCTCGGCTAACTGCCAGGGCACACATATTTCAGCAGCCCCTCCTCCATACACCACACGATTATCACGAATGAGGTTCCGGATGACACACGGTGCATCATGAAGGAATCGTTTTGCTTCCTTGACAATCGTCTTATTTCCTCCTCTAACGAAAATGGTTACAGCTCTGGAGTTCTTACACTGCTCCATGACCAGCATGTTGCCTTTGGTTGTCCAAAACGAGATTTCTTTTACAAGCTCAGCAAAGCCCAGCTACTCCGGTGTGAACTCTGAGAACCGGGGCCATGATCTGGCCTCCTGTTGTGATGGCAATTAGCTCGATTTCAGGTTCTCTTACCCAACGAACTGCACGCAAATAATTCTGAAGAAGTAAATGATTTGCCTCATCATCAAAGCCCCACTGACAAATTGCTAGGTTAACACCAATTTCTTTGATCTGCTGAATCATCTCTTCAAACTTCTCCTTTTTGTATCTCTGGAGGGCTCTGTCATCTTCCACAGAGGTCACATCCAGCTTGTCCCTTGTTTTTGGCTTAGGTGGCTCAAATGGACACGTGAGAATTGCAATCTTAGCATCTTCAACTTTTCACGGCATCTGTGGGTGACTGAAATCCTTATCCACGATCACGCCCTTAACAAGTTTTGTGTCCTCCAGTCTCCCACCAACTTTGCCTTCTACTTTGATGAGCTCAAAGTCAACATCTCTCTGCTTCATATCCGCCACAGTGAGGACAGCATTCACAGCAATCTCAGCCATCTGCCGGTGACAGCTGTTGACCAATTTGGAGCCCAGGGTGGTTTTTGTAGTCTGAATCAGGGGTTCAGTGTCCTTCATGTCAACAAGGACACTTTCACTGATCTTGTCCAGGTGCTCAATAGCAATGCGGGCAGCCTGCTTATAGCTGTCAGCTATTCTGATTGGGTGAATGTCTTGGTCTAGCAACTGCTCGGCTTCTTCCAACCATCCAGGCAGGGCAACCATTCTGTGGTTCCATCGCCTATTTCGTCATCTTGTGATTTGGACAGTTCCACCATCAGCTTGGTAATCTGATAATCGATATCCATCATGCTTAAAATGGTGGCACCATTATTAGTTACAGTCACATCGCCATCCTTGTCCACCATCATCTTATCAAGTCCATTTCATCCAAGCAATGTTTTCATTGTATTTGCTATAGCCTTTGCTGCCATTATATGATACAGTCCAAAGGCTTAACAATTAATTCCCCAGCACCTCAACAGTCAAGTTCCAAAGCTGCTGTTTTTTCTTCAAAGTTCTTGGTGATACTGATAGACAGCTTCCTTCCATGGAGGATGGTTTAGTTCCCCAAACGTGTCTTCTGATCCCTATGGTACTTATGCACATAGGCGCTCCACCCATCAAAATGCTGACTGTCTTTTCAAAGCTGTGCTAATGCTTGTATTTGGGGAAGACTTCTGAGGCCTCCCACCTTAAAGGCCTCTAGTCCCATAAAACGAGACTTGCAGTTGTGATCCTTGATGATGAGGAAAGAGCGCCCATATTCATCGAAGGCGAGGGTCCCCACGAACTCCATGGTACAGCAGCCGCATGAATTACTTCCTAGCAACGGGTGGAGACTACCCCAGAAGCGAGGACTAGACTTCATGTCGCAGAAGGGTTTGCTAGAGAATTTTTAAGGAATATCCAAGACATATTTTTTCACCCATAAATACTTCAGTATATATCTTTAATTGATAAATATACTACATGTTTTAACACAACCACAAAACCATTATCACACAAGAAAGTTAACAATAGGCCTGGCCTGGTGGCTCACGCCTGTAATCCTAGCACTCTGGGAGGCTGAGGCGGGTGGATTGGCTGAGCTCAGGGGTTCGAGAACAGCCTGAGCAAGAGCAAGACTTCGTCTCTAAAAAAAAAAAAAAAAAAAGCTGTGTGTTGTGGCAGGCACCTATAATCCCAGCTACTTGGGAAGCAAGAGGATGGCTTGAGCCCAAGAGTTTGAGGCTGCTGTGAGCTGTGACGCCATGGCACTCTACCGAGGACAACAAAGTGAGACTCTGTCTCAAAAAAAAAAAAAAGTAAAAAGAAAGTTAACAATAATTCCTTGATATCATCTCATATCAGTACATGTTTAATGTTAGTGTGGTGGGTGCTAAGTGACTCTGACCACGTGGACACTGTCTTTTGAAGGACTTGGAATCTCTGCAGAGTCCCAGAGCCAGACCCCGGAGTGAGGCTGCAGGATCTTCTTTCTGATCCCAGCAGCTCTAGTTGAGTCCACAGATTCCACCAGACTTCAGGCTCCTGGGAAGAGCCAAGTTGTCAACTAAGAGACCCAGGGGCTGGGCATGGTGGCTTAGACCTGTAATCTTCGCACTTTGAGAGGCCAAGGCAAGAAGATCGTTGGAAGCCAGGAGGTAAAGACCAGCCTGGACAATGTGGCAAGACCTCATCTCTACAAAAAGGAGAAAAATTAGTTGGACATGGTGTTAGGTGCCTGTGGTCCCAGCTACTCAGGAGACTGAGGCAGAGGGATCACTTAAGCCCAGGAATTGGAGGTTGTAGTGAGCTATGGTGATGCCACTACACCTAGCCTGGGTGACAAGAGTGAAACCTGTCTCCAAAATAAAAAAGAGCCCTAGGGTTGAGATCCAATATGAACCCCACAGCTGATGGGTCACTCCCCAGAGCAGTGGTTCTCAACTTTCCTAATGCCGCAATGTATTTTCATTGTTACAAAGGGGTCGTGACCCACAAGTTGAGAACCACTGCCCCAGAGGTTGCTGGCTCCATAGAAATAAAGTGGCTCATGGGGTGCGAGGAGGAAGGAGTACAACCTAGGAGAAGATACCCTGGTCTGGTCTCAGAGCAGGTGAGTCACAGGAACTGAGACAGACCTGAGAGTGAGCAACACATGACTGATGTCATGTACATGGACAGCAAAGAACAAGTTCCTGGCAAGTAATAAATGAATGAAGAAATGTCTGTTCAAATCTTATGCTGAATTTTTGTACTGAGTGATTTGTTTCCTAACTATTGAGTTGTGGGAGTACTTTGTATATATTCTGGATACAACTCCTGGGTTGCATAGGTGATTTGCAAATATTTTCTTCCAGTCTCTATTTTATCTTTTTTTGTTTGTTTGTTTTTGTTGTTTTTTTTTTTTTTTTTTTGGTCCTAGTTATCTTTATTGTGTGGGAAGAACTCAGTATCACATGTGTCATACAGTGAAGGAGGCAAATACAGTACCGCTTTTTCTTTTCCCTTCCCTCCTTTTTCCTCTTTTCTTTTAAGCAGAATCTCACTCTGTTGCCCAGACCAGAGTACTGTGGCATCAGCCTAGCTCAAAGAAATCTCAAATTCCTGGGTTTGGCTCTGTGCCTGTGGCTCAAGTGGCTAAGGCACCAGCCACCTGAGCTGGCGTGTTAGAATCCAGCCCAGGCCCGCCGAACAACAATGACGGCTGCAACCAAAAAATGGCCGGGCGTTGTGGCGGGCGCCTGTAGTCCCAGCTACTTGGGAGGCGGAGGCAGGAGACTTGCTTGAGTCCAGGATTTGGAGGTTGCTGTGAGCTATCATGTCACAGCACTCTATCCAGGTTGACAGCTTGAGGCTCTGTCTCAAAAAAAAAAAATCAAATTCCTGGGTTTAAGGGCTCCTCCTGCCTCAGCCTCCCCAGTAGCTGGGACCACAGGTGCACCCCCAGCCCCCACTATGTGATGCCCACTCTTTTATTTTTAGTAGAGACACATCTAGCTTTGCTCAGGCTAGTCTCAAACTCCTGAGTTCAAGGGATCCTCCTGCCTAGGCTTCCCAGAGTGCTAGGATTATAGGCCTGAGCCACCCCACCACAGTACTACTTTGTTAAAAAATACATTATTGTCGGCTGTTATTTCACTTTCCTGGCACCTGTAGCTCAGTGGTTAGGGCACCAGCCACATGCCCCCGGGGCTGGTGGGTTCGATTCTGGCTTCGGCCTGCTAAACAAACAAAAAAATAGTCAAGCACGTTGTGGTGGGTGCCTCTAGTCCCACGTACTAGGGAAGCTGAGGCAAGAAAATCACTTGAGTCCAAGAGTTTGAGGTTGCTATGAGCTATGATGTCAAAGCACTTTACCAAGGGTGACAAAGTGAGGCTCTGTCTCAAAATAAAAAATATGTTATTGAGGTGAAATTTACATAACATAAAAAAATCATTTTAGGCTGGGCGCCTATGGCCAAAGTGGCTAAGGCGCCAGCCACATACACCTGAGCTGGCGGGTTTGAATCCAGCCTGAGCCCGCCAAACAACAATGATGGCTGCAACCATAAAATAGCCAGGCGTTGTGGCAGGGGCCTGTGGTCCCAGCTACTTGGGAGGCTGAGGCAGGAGACTCGCTTGAGCCCAGGTGTTGGAGATTGCTGTGAGCTGTGATGCCACAGCACCCTACCCAAGGTGATAGCTTGAGGCTCTGTCTCAAAAAAAAAAAAATCATTTTAAATTGAACAATTCAGCAGCATTTAGTAAATTCACAATGTTGTGCATCCACCACCTTTGTCTACTTCCAAAACATTTCCATCACTCCTAAGTAAAATCCCTTACCCAGCATGTAGTTTCTCCTCATTTCCCCCTCTCCCTAGCCTCTGACAATAGCCAATTTCCATTCTGTCTCTATGTATCTGCACATTCTGGATATTTCATATAAATAGAATCATACAATAAGTGATTTCTTGTGTCTGACTTATTTCACTTAACGATGTTTTCTGTGTTCATCCATGTCGTAGCATGTATCAGTGCTTCATTCCTTTTGTGGCTGAGTAATATTCCATTGTATGGACAAACTATAGATGCATTTCATTTATCCATTCCTCTTTTGGTGGTCATTTGGATTATTTCCACCTTGTGGCTATTGTGAATAGCTCTGCTGTGAACATGCATGCACGTGTACTTGTTTGAGTACCTGTTTTCAATTCTTTTGAGGATGTACCCAGTGGTGGAATTTGAGGGCTGTCTGGTAGCTCTGGTTAATGTTTTGAGGAACCACCAAATTCTTTCACATAGTGGCTGACCCATTTCACAGTCCCACTAGCAATGTAAGAGGATTTCAGTTTCTCCACATCTTTGCTAACACTTGTTTTTTTCTGTTTTTTTAAATTATGACCATCCAAGTGGGGATGAAATGGTACTTCATTGTGGTTTTGATGTGCATTTCCTTAATAAGTAATGATGCTCAGCATCTTTTTTTTTTTTTTTTTTTGGCTGGGGCTGGGTTTGAACCCGCCACCTCCAGCATATGGGGCCGGTGCCTTACTCCATTGAGCCACAGGTGCCGCCCCAATGCTCAGCATCTTGTACTCATTAGCCAGTTTTATATCTTATTTGGAAAAAATCCTTTGCCCACTTTTAAATTGCCTATTTTTTTTTTTTTGCATTTTTGCTGTTGTATATATTTGGGATTCTAAACTCTTACCATATATATGATTTGCAATTTTTTTTCTCATTCTAAAGATTGTCTTTTCACTTTCCAGTAATGTCCTTTGATACACAAAGTTGTGAGGAAGTGTAATTTATCTATTTTTTTCTTTTGTTTTTATTTTTGGTTTCATATCTAAGAACCCACTGCCAACTCCACGGTCAGGAAAATTTACCCTTATTTTTGTTCTAAGAGTTGTATGGTTTTACATAAGATTTCGGGACAAACAGAGGGTGAAAACTATTTGACACTAGTATTGGCAATGATTTTTTGGATATGATACCAAAAGCATATTCATGTAAAGCAAAGATAAACAAGTGGGAATATATCAAACTAAAAACTTCTGGGGCCAGATGTGGTGGCTCACTCCTAGCACTCTGGGAGGCCAAGGCAGGAGGATAGCTTGAGCTCACGAGTTTGAGACCAGCCCGAGCAAGAGCACTCTAAAACTAGCTTGGCATTGTGGCAGGTGCCTGTAGTCCCAGCTACATGGGAGGCTAAGGCAAGAGAATCGCTTGAGCCCAAGAGTTTGAGGTTGCTGTGAGCTATGACACCATAGCTCTCTACCATGGCAACAAAGTAAGACTCTGTCTCAAAAAAAAAGAAAGAAATAGAAACTGCTTCAGCCATTGTGGGAAACAGTATGGAGACAGTTCAAAAAATTAAAATGAGAACTACCATATGATCCAGCAATCCCACTTCTGCATATACATCCAGAGGAAATGAAATCAGTACCTCAAAGAGATATCTGCACTCTTGTGTTCATTGCAGCATTACTCACAACAGCCAAGACTTGGAAACGACATACACATTCATTGACAATGAATGAATAAACACAATGTATACAAAATGGAATGTTATTCAGCCTTAAAAAGCAGGAAATCTGCCATTTTTGACCAAATGGATAAACCTGGAAAACATGCTAAGTGAAATAAGCCAGCTATAAAAAGACAAATATTGCATCTCACTTACAGGTGGAATCCAAAAAAGTCAAACTCATAGAAATGGAGAGTAGAAGGGTGGTTACCAGAGGCTGCGGAATGGGAGAACTGGGAAATGTTGATCAAAAGGTACAAACTTTCACTTATAAGTTCTGGAGACCTAATATATGCATGGTGACTATAGTAAATTGTAATGTTATCAAAAAATGGTAATCATTTCCTAATGTATATATACATGAAAGCATCACATTGTACACTATACATATGCATAAGTTTTATTTGTCAATCATACCTCAAGAAAGCGGGAAGTGAACCAAGAGAGAGTTTTATGGTTTTAGCTCTGATATTTAGGTCATTGATCCAGTCTGAGTTTTTGGACATGGCACGAGGGAGGGGTCCAACTTGACACTTTCACATATGTGTATCTAGTTGTTGCAGAACGTTTTGTTGAACAGATTATTCTTTCCCCATTGCAAGTTCTTGGTAATCTGGCTCAGCACCTGTGGCTCAGCGGGCTAAGGCACCAGCCACGTACACCTGAGCTGACAGGTTCGAATCCAGCCCAGGCCTGCCAAACAACAATGACGGCTGCAACCAAAAACCGGCCAGGCCTTGTGGCGGGTGCCTGTAATCCCAGTTACTTAGGAGGCGGAGGCAGGGGACTCGCTTGAGCACAGGAATTGGAGGTTGCTGTGAGCTGTGATGTCACAGCACTCTATCCAGGGTGACAGCTTGAGGCTCTGTCTCCAAAAAAAAAAAAAAAGAAAGAAAAGAAAGTTCTTGATAATCTTGTTAAAATTAATTGGCCATAGGGCAGCGCCTGTGGCTCAGTGAGTAGGGCACTGGCCCCATATACCACGGGTGGCGGGTTCAAACTTGGCCCTGGCCAAACTGCAGCAAAAAAATAGCCGGGTGTTGTGGCAGATGCCTATAGTCCCAGCTACTTGGGAGGCTGAGGCAAAAGAATCACCTAAGCCCAGGAGCTGGAGGTTGCTATGAGCTGTGACGTCATAGCACTCTACTGAGGGTGATAAAGTGAGACTCTGTCTCTATTAAAAAAAAGATCGGCCATAAATACACGAGTTTATTCTTTTCCGTTGGTCAGTATATCTATTCTTATTATAGTACCACCCTATTTATTATTGTTGTTTTATGTTTTGAAATCAGGAGGTGTGAGTTCTCCAACTTTATTCTTCTATTTCAAGATTGCTTTTTTCCTATTTAAGACCCCTTGCAATACCATATGAATTTGAGAATCAGTTTTTCCATTTCTACAAAAGGGCTGTTGGGATTTTGCTTAATTCTGTAGATTGCTGGGTGCAGTGTTGTCATCTTAACAATATTATGTCTTCTGATCTATGAATATATAATGTCTCTTCATTTATTGATGTCCTTAATATCTTTTAGCAATGTTTTATGGTTTTCAGTGTACATGTTTTTCACCTCCTTTGATTAAATTTATTCCTAGATCTTTTATTCATTTGGATACTACTATGGACTGAATTGTGTCCCCCAATTTATATTAAGTCCTAACCTACCTAAGAATGTAACCGAATTTGAAGATAAGGTGTTTTGGAAGTAATTAAGTTAAAATGAGGTCTTTAGTATAGGTCCTAATCTAATATGACTGGTGTCCTTGTGTGAAGGGAAATTTGGATACAGATGTGTGCATGCATGGAAGAAAGACTGTATAAAAACAGAGGGAAGAGATGACCATCTACATACCAAAGGAAAGAGGCCTCAGAAGAAATCAACCCTGTGATGCTTTGATCTTGCACTTTAGCCTCCAGAATTGTGAGAAAATAAATTTCTATTGTTTAAGCCACTTAGTCTGGGGTACTTTGTTAGCACAGGCCTAACAAATTAATACAGATGTTACTGTGAATACTGTGTTTTCTTAATTTCCTTTTAGATTGTTTATGGCTAATATCTTATGCCCTACAACTTTGTTAAATTTATTAGCTCTTCTAGTGTGTGTGTGTTTGTGAATTCTTGGGATTTTGTTTTACCCAGGAGTTCCACAAAGAGCACCCTGCCAAACAAGCCAAATTTACAGCAGAGTCCTTTTATTGAAGAGCTAGCCAGAGACTACCTCAGCGTCCCAACATGGGGTTTCTGACAGCAGCCTCAAGTGCTTAAGAGGTAGGGTTTTTAAGTCTTGGTCTGCATCCTGCTGGACACACAGGCTGTCCAGGTGCGTTTGGGTGGGGTAACAAGCAAACATTGTACAGAAGCAGAATTTTGCAGTTAGTTAGCCATACATCATACATCCTTGTTTTAATATTTTCCCCCTATACATCTTAGTTTCAGTACTTTCCCTCCATACATCTTAGTTTCAATAATTTTTCTACCTGGTATTGTTTAAAGCAGGGGTCCTCAAACTTTTTAAACAGGGGGCCAGTTCACTGTCCCTCAGACCATTGGCGGGCCAGACTATAGTTTAAAAAAAAAAAAAAAAACTATGAACAAATTCCTATGCACACTGCACACATCTTATTTTGAAGTAAAAATAAAAAATGGGAACAAATACAATATTTAAAATGAAGAACAAATAAAGTTAGATCAACAAACATATCAGTATTTCAATGGGAACTATGGGCCTGCTTTTGGCTAATAAGATGGTCAATGTCTGGTTCCATATTTGTCACTGCTAGTCGTAACAAGTGATCCAAGTGTGCATCAGTTAGTCTAGATTTGGTTGGAGATTTCAGATGTTTCATTCTGGAAAATGTCTGTTCACAGACATAAGTGCTGCCAAAGATGGTTACCCTTTTGAGTGCATGATTCCTGAGATTAGGTTATGTCTCAGAGGGGAGAGATGCATAGAAATTAGGAAGGCTGCTTGACTTGAATGCGTCTTTCAGAGAGTCACAATTCTGCAGTTCAGCCAGTTCCATTTGGTAAATTGTATCCATATTTTCTTTTTTTTATGTCAAGATACTTTATTCTTAAAACAGGTCACAACACTAAGCTTTGGGACCATTCTGCCACTGTGCAAGCTACAAATGCTTGCTGAGCAGCGGAGGGGTGTTCTTTCATAGCATGTCTGAAAAGTGAATAAAAATCCATATAAAACAAATATTCAAATAGTTTCCATAGGAACACAGATATGTGTGACCCCATCTCCTAATCTTACATATTGCTACATCTGTGCCAACCCTACTCTTACAAAGACATTTCAAAACTAGCAATAATTAATTTAAATGGTCCCCCCAAAATCCTTTAATGCAAGTTAAACTCACAGTTAAGCTACAGAATGATATCTACACATTAATACTAGCTGAAGCACAAGTTGCTGGGTGATGTTTCATTCCACTTTCCCAAGCACAAGACACAGGCAGAGTGCCAACATCCTGCTCTTCTACTTCGGATAGGTAGTCAGGGTTCTGGATTTGCTGCACGAGTTGCCACTTCGGTCCTGACATCACATAGCAGATTGTTGGCCTCTGGAATCCACTGAAAGTAGAAGCAGCAGCTACAGTGTAAGCACTCATATTTTCAAAGAGCATCCAGTTACCCACATGCATTTCTGGCAGGTCACAGCGCTCAACTATCCAGTCAAGGCCATCTCATGTTGGTCCCCATATGCTGCATGAATAATACTTCTCATCTGATTTAGGTCTCTTTTGCAGAAGAGGCTTTACAAGAGCATGATCATAAAGGATGCAATTAAATGATCCCTATACTCCATCATTGATGTAATACATAAAGGTTTGTTCACTGGACTCATCTTCATCATCAGAGCCTATCTGTTCCTTTAATACAATTTTTTTGGCAATGATATTAACTGCAAATGTGAAGGCTAATGCAACATAATATCTGCCTGGTTCAGCTATGATTCTCACTCCAAAGTCTGATGGAAAGTACTTGTCCAATGCTGGGTTGATTATATCAGTGATCTCTTCAAATTTAAGCTTCACATCCTCAGATTCAGGAAAGCCACCACCAATAACAAGTAGGTACATGCTGAAACCAACCTCAGCTCCCATGTCAAAGACACAGCAGGCATCAGAGATTACCTGCACAAAGGTCTCAGGATCAGTCCAGCCACTTCCTACATGGAAGCTGACACCAATGACATCAATATTTAGCTCTTTTCCCTGCTCCAAAAGAATTCTGCTGGTTTTGAGTGTGGCACCAAAATTAAAACTGAGTTGACAGACTGCTTTGGAATCATCAGTGGGAATCCGCAAAACCAACTTGGCCTTTGAATGTGCTCTGGCAACTTTCATCAACTTAACTTCACTGTCAAAAGTCATCATCTGGACCCCATTATTGGCAGTGTACTTAATTTGAGACACTTGTTTACAAGGATTTGCATAGGTAATCCTCTCTGGAGGCACCCTGAGACTTTGCACCAACTGTATTTCAGTCTTGCTAGCACAGTCAAATCCTGTCCCAATGGCAGTGAGGGTCTTCACAATGGCTGTACTGTCATTACATTTGACTGCATAAAAGGGAGTGACGCAAGTATAGAGCTTTTAGCCATCTTCAGTGTTTCTTCAGAACATCTCTGAGGTCTGCTACATAGAAGGCATCCTTATCATCAGAAGAGGAAACTTCATTGATTTTTTTGGTCCAGAATGTTCTTGGCACTAAAACCTTCATCAAGCAAGTGGCAGTCAAACTCTTCATTACTAATGTTGTTCATGGTTTCTTGATGTTTCTTTGAAAAACTAAGAGATGGAATTTAAAGAAATACTTCCAGCTTCTCACAAAGGCAATTCTCCAGGAATTCTGAGTCCCACTGCGCGTGTCCTCCGAGCAACAGTGGAAACGTTCTTAGAGCATCCGGGAGCTGCAGGCCAGCCCCATGCAGCAGCCCAAAAGCCGCCACCTGTGCAGAGCCAGAGCCGGAGCTGGAGCCAGAGCTGGAGCCAGAGCCGCAGGAGCACTCAACCGCCCGTCAGCGCCTGGTTCCCACCTGCAGGAGACATCGGAGCAGTTGGCAGCCAGAGGGGCAGCCAGGGCAGCGACTTCAGGGACTGACCTCCACACTTTCAATGTCAATATAAAATGGGTTATGGAAAAGCTGTATGTCTTGTTCATGAAGATGAAGCTCTGTAAATCTAAATTGGAACTCCTTTTGCAATTTTTCCAATAAATCCACACGTTTTGTTTGGGAATGCAACCAATGGTTTTTCCATTAACAGATTTTACGGCCCCAAGATGAGTCTACTGCTAAACAGGACAGGCAGCGGATGCAAAAACACTCGGCGGGCCGGATAAATGCCCTTAGTGGGCCGCATGTGGCCTGCGGGTAGTAGTTTGAGGACCCCTGATGACATTGTGCAGTGAGAGAAGCCAGACACAGAAGGACACACAGTATGAGATTCTGTTTATATGAAATGTCCAGATCAGGCAGATCCACAGAGATGGGAAGTGGATTCTTGGCTGCCAAGACCTGGAGGCCAAGGACTACCAACTTATGAGTCATGGCAGAAGCCCATACTGGCACCCTGAGGGCCATGGAGTGACAGGAACAACCATCTCACACAGCACCACAGGACTGGTGCTTAGCCCAGGGCATCTCTCTCCAGACGGGAAGATACTGAGCAGAGAGTCCCACAAGCATGTGGCTGTGCCACCGTGACAAGGCCATGCAACTAGGCTACCCACAGATGAGAGGGACAGGACATGAGGTGAGAAGGACAGGTTGACCACCCTGCATTTAAGGTGCTAAACCCCTAGATATCCCCAGGCCCTGGTCCCAGCATCCCCATCTCTGCTTCCCTCCACCCTCAGCAGCCCTTTGCATCATCCTGGCACCTCCATATAAGCCAACCAGGACCAGAGAAGTGACTTAGGTCCAATGTCCTCAATGGTGCTCAGCAGAACAGAGCTGGCTGTGTCCATAGACGGCACTGGCAAGGCTCAGGGTGTCCGGGAGCCTGGGCAGGGCACCTCCAACTTGCTGACAGCAGAGGCAGGACAGCAGGAGCCTAAACTGCTCCTGCAAACACCATGGCCTTTGCCTGGGCCTTGTGTTCTTCTGGCATCTGGAATCTTGGCACAGGCCAGGTAGGATGAGGTGAGACGTTTTGTGACCAGAACCCACAAATCCAAAGTGGGGGCCCTAAGAGCTTTCCTGGCTACACTGCACGCATGTTGTCACAACTCACTATCAGGGATGCAGCACATCCTGCATGACTCCATGGGGAGAGGGTTCTGGATGATAGACCTTGGCTGCCCAACTCACCTGTACCTTTGCTGACACTGCTAAGTCCTTTCACTATCGTGAACCACAGTCACCAGGACCATCTGCTGAGTCACTATACTGCACCTGGGGTTGCCCTGGGACTCCAACATGGTGCCTTTAGCCTCTCCCTTGTGTGGCCACTCTCTCCTCAGGGTCTAGTTGACCAGGTAAGATCCCAACCCTCTAAGCCACACTGTTCCATCCCACAGCCCCACAGCCCACCTGGGGCTGCAGGTGTGAGCACTGCTCCAGAATGCATCTTCCTGGTTCCCCTCAGGCCCTGGCATCAGTCTGTCCGTGCATAGGCAGACAATGACCTTCTGATGATAGTACCCTCCCAAGAAGTCTGTGGGTTTTGCTTTATTTTGTTTTGAGACAGAGTCTCACTCTGCTGCCCTGGGTAGAGTGCCATGGTGCCATCATAGCTCACAGCAATCTCAAACTCTCGGGCTCAAGACATCCTCTTGCCTCAGTTTTTCTTTCTTTCTTTTTTGAGACAGAATCTCATTTTGTTGCCCTCAGTAGAGTGCTGTGGTGTCACAGTCACAGCAACCTCAAACTTGAGTGCTCAAGCGATTCTCTTGCTTCAGCCTCCAGAGTAGCTGGGACTACAGGTACCTGCCACAATGCCCAGCTATTTTTAGAGATGAGGTCTCACTCTGGCTCAGGCTGGTCTTGAACTCGTGACCAGCCTGAGCCAGACAATCAGGCAATCCACCCACCTTGGCCTCCTAGAGTGGCCATGAGCCATTGGTGCCCAGCTAGTTTTTCTATTTTCATTTATTTATTTATTTTTTTTGAGACAGAACCTCAAGATGTCACCCTGGTTAGCATGCCGTGACGTCACAGCTCACAGCAACCTCCAATTCCTAAGCTTAATTGATTCTTTTGCCTCAGCCTCCAAAGTAGCTGGGACTACAGGCACTTGCCACAATGCCCAGCTATTTTTTGGTTGTAGCTGTCATTGTTGTTTGGCAGGCCCGGGCTAGATTCGAACCCGCCAGCTATGGTGTATGTGGCTGGCACCTTAGCCATTTGAGCTACAGGCACTGAGCCAGTTTTTCTTTTCTTTTCTTTCCTTTTTTTTTTTTTTGCAGTTTTTGGCCGGGGCTGCCACCTCTGGTATATGGGACCGGCGCTGCCCCAATTTTCTATTTTTAGTAGAGACAGGGTCTCACTCTTGCTGAGGCTGGTCTCAAACTCCTAAGTTCAAGCAATCCGCCTGCCTCAGCCTCCCAGAGTGCTAGGATTACAGGCGTGAGCCATCATGCCAGGCCAGAAGTCAGTGTTAATGTGGCCAAATACACATCACTAAGAGGGAATGTGTGTGACCTTCATGCCTCAGGATGGGGTCTAGGCTTGCCCCCACATAACTGAGATCTACCAATATTGAAAAAGCCAGACAGCAGTCTAACAGCTCTGTATGCTACAAATGCTGTGCTTCCTCAAGGCCCTAAAGCTGACCACACATCCTTCTCTACCTGGCTAGCCAATAGAGGGTCACACTCAGGCCTGGCAGGTGTACCCCTTTCTAGCAAGGCAGCCATGGACTCCATGAAGCACTACTCCAGTGGGGAAACTGAGGCAGGCCTCATCTAAATCCAGAAAGGGCTGGAAGTGCCATCAGGAGAGTAGGTACCTCCTAGGAGGCCACAGACCTCTGTAGCCCTGTCATCTTGCCAACAGGCCAAGTAGCCAAGTATATTCACCAGAGCCTGTACCTGGACGGCCTGATGCCCACAGAGGCCACAGTGGACTCAACCAGAGTGAGTGAAGGGTTGGGCTGTGTGGGGGTCTCCAAACAGAGCCCTGAATTAACCCTGCTATGGTGGAAGCCTCCCCTTCCTGTTGTCAGCCCTGTCAAACAGTCCTGCATGCACAGCCCAAGAGGGTAACATATCTTACACAGAGGACCAGGAAGAGCCAGTACAGAGTGGCTGTGCCCAGAGCCGTGGCCTTCCTCTCATTGTGCTTCAGTGATGCCACAGCCACCCAAGGTATCCCTCACTTTGGGATTACTCTGGACTCAAGAAACCAACTACAATAGCCAGGTGTTGTGGCATGTGCCTGTAGTCCTAGCTTCTTGGGAGGCTGAGGCAAGAGAATCATTTAAGCCCAAGAGTTTGAGGTTGCTTGAGCTGTGATGCCATGGCACTCTACCAAGGGCAACATAATGAGACTCCACCTCAAAAAAAAAAGAAAGAAAGAAAGAAAGAACTAAATCAACTACAAGGAGCCTGGACCAATTTCTACCCTGATGCTGGCTCTAGGGACTCAGGTAGAGTTGGCAACAGCAGGAGAGTGGCAAGATGGGACATGAGAGAGGGAGGGCATATGCCAGGCCTCCACAGGAAGGGTGGCAGGTGGTCCTTGGCCCAGATGTAGGCTCTGGGCCTACAAAAGTATGCTGAATTACTTTTAGGCTCCTGTTGGATTTTTCCTCTCAACTTCTTGAATGAAAGGCAGGACTCAGAGCTTGCCAACCAGGCACCTCATCAAAGCCACAGGAAGCTGCTCAGAGGACTTTTCTCAAATATGAGGACATAAGTTCCTGCCAAAAAAGGTGCTGTTTGACTGATGGCAAGGTTGGCTGCTGCAAGGGCATTCTCAGAAAACGAAGTCTAATGCTGGGGTAGAGGCTGGCACAGAGGCCACCACCTCCCTGAAGCAGGTTGCTCTAGACACCGGAAGGAGTAGCATCTTTTCCCCCTAATCCTGCTCCCAGCCACGTATCAGGAGTCACTGGCATGACTATGACATCCTAACCTATACAAGGCTAGATAGCGAGAGCAGCTCTACCACTTGAGAAGCGCCTGCTATGTGTCACACCAGACAGCGCCATTCTCAGGCACATTGCTGACCATAAATTCAGCAGGCCAAGTATTATTGCTGCCAGTGACAAAGATGAGGAAGAAGGAAGGAGAAAGACCCACCCAAGACAGCCCTACCACCTCCACCTTCCTGCCTCCTCCTCCAACAGGCACTTGCACCACACTCAGGAAAGCTCTGAGGGCTGCCAAGGATCCCATGGATGAGAACTCCCACACTATGCTTGAAACTGCATGGCTCTCCCACCAGGCACGTGAAGCCTTAACAAAATGGTGACCATCTGGGAACTCCCAGATGGGATGCCAGCTGACACAGTCACCAGGTACCCAGGAACATACTGGGATGGAAACCAAATGAGTTTAGCACCAGGACAGCCTGAATGATGAGCACCAGATAAATATTGGGGGGCGGGGGAGACTGAGGAGAACGACACTCACCATTCACTGAGGGGAGAGAATTCTGGAAGAGGTTTTGACCAAGAGAAGGAAAGGACAGCTGGGCCCTAAGCCCTAGACGTGCAAGTGTGCAAGTCCTGCTACAAGAGAACTGGAACAGAGGCAGAGGGACACTTCCTAACACTGCAGCTCCCCAGCCTCCCCTGAGACTGGCACCAAAGATACAAAAGACCACATCAGCAAACTAAACCATACAATCCTATCAACAGACAATGGAAAGCCATCGAAAAAAAGCCAACATCTATTCGTGACAAAACTCTCCCAAAAACTAAGTGAGGGGATTTCCTCACCTTGACATGAAATATCCACAAACACCGATATCTACCATCCAATGGGAGAAGGGCTGTGCTGCCCCACACCAAGAGCATGAACTGGGTGAGGACGTCTGCCCTACCCTATTCCACATCCTCTACTACAGGCTCTCATTACACATAAAGACAAAAGAACAGAAGCTGCACAGGCTGGGAAGGAAAAGGTAAAATTGTCTTTGTTTGCAGATGACATGACCATCTATGTTGAAAATCCAGAAAAAACAAGAAAGAAACTCCTGGAACTGATATCACTCATGAAGTTCAAGACAGAAAGTTAATACACTACCACTCTTTGTAGTAGAAATGCAGAACAGCGTGGACTCAGTGGAAGGCAGCTCAGCCATTTCTTTCTAGACTAAATGTACTCTTATGGTGGGATATACCAATTATGCTACTTAGCACTTACCCAAAGGAGTTGAAAACATGTCTGCACAGGAATTCAAACATGGATTAGTAGCAGCTTTCTTCACAGTTGCCAAATCTTAGAAGTAACCAAGGTGTTGTATAGCAGGTGAGTAAAAGACACTGAGATCCATTCCCGGCTAGAAAGAAGCCACTAAGCCATGAAGAAACACAAAGGAACCTTAAATGAATATTACCAAGTGAAAGAAGCCATTCTGAAAGGCCACATACAATATGATTTCAACTATAGGACATTCTGGAAAAGGCAAAACTACAAAGACAATAAAAAGATCAGAGGTCGCCAGGGTTGGAGAGGGAGAAACAGTGGAGCATGGGACATCTCTAGGGCAGTGACACAACTGTACATCTGCCTAAACCAAACAGAGCAAACAGCACAAAGTATGAACACAAACCTCCACTCTTGGCTTCAGTTAACACAATTTGGCAGGGCACGGTGGCTGACACCTATAATCCTAGCACTGTGGGAGACAGAGGCCAATGATCACTTGAACTCAGAAGTTCGAGACCAACCTAAACAACAGCTAGACCCCATCGCTACTAAAAATAAAAAATTAGGTGGCGCCTGTGGCTCAGTAAGCAGGGTACCAGCCCCAGCCAAACTGCAACAAAAAAATAGGCAGCTTTTGTGTCAGGCGCCTGTAGTCCCAGCTACTCAAGAGGCTGAGGCAAGAGAATGGCCTAAGCCCAAGAGCTGGAGGCTGCTGTGAGCTGTAACGCCAAGGCACTCTAACGAGGGTGACAAAGTGAGACTCTGTCTCTAAAAAAAAGAGTTTGAGGTTGCTGTGAGCTGTGACAACAGCACTTTACAGAGGGCAACACAGTGAGACTCTGTCTCAAAAAAAAAAATTAAGCTGGGCACAGAGGCTCAGCCTATAATCCTAGCACTCTGGGAGTCCAAGGCAGGACAATCTCTTGAGCTCAGAAGTTCGAGACCAGCTTGAACAAGATCGAGAGCCTGCCTCTACTAAATAGAAAATACTAGCCAGGCGTTGTGGAAGGGGCCTGTAGCCCCAGCTACACAGGAAGCTGAGACAGGAGGATCACTTGAGCCCAGGAGCTTGAGGTTGCTGAGAGCTATTATGATGCCACAGCACTCTACCCAGGGCAAGAGAGTGAGATTCTGTCTCAAAACAAACAAAACAAACAAACAAACAAACCAAAGAAAAAACCCCACAATTTAATACTGGTTCACGAACTGCAATAAACATACCACAATACCACACAACAATTAAGGGGAAACTATTTTCTGCTCCATTTTTCTATAAATATGAAAGAAAGAACTCTATTTGAAGTCACTGTCCTCTATAACACATGAAAGGAAACCCACTTCCAGCAACACTTTCCTCACCCCCATTCAACTTCCAGGAGTTATGTAGCTGGGCAGGAGGGACCTCCAACTGCAGCTCCAGCTTTGCTTTACACTGGCCCTAGCAACTCCAGTCCCACCAGGCTCTCAACAGAGATACCACCACCATTATTCAGTGCTCAACACTGCTCTGGCCTTCAGGGGTCCAGCTACTCATTCATCCACCAGATGCAAAGGAACTTCACAGGATCTGAGGGAGGGAGTGCCAAACAGACATGCTAAAAAGTTGTCAGGCAGAGAGCACAAACACACAAGAAGCACCAGAGATACTGGTGCCAATCCGTTGCCCACCCTGCTCATCAAGACAGGCCCAGTGTTCTTTCAGAATAGTGAGACCCTTGTCACAGCTAGACTCCAAAACAAGCAAATTTCAACCCCTAACTAGGTCACTGCCAGCATCTAGGATGAGCAGATAGCCTCAGACTATCCTGTCATGAACACCCTGCTGGGGTTCAATGACCCTCGAACCACCACAACCCATCCTACCACTGCTCCTGTCCTCACAGTTACTCTTATCTCATTAGTGGGCCTCAGGAGACCTCCCTGGACAGCCACAGCTTCTCCCTGGATCCAGGGGTGCTCGAGTGCTGGCCTGCACTCCTAGCTCCTCCTCTTTCCTGAGAAACCAGCAACAGCCTCCCTCCTGCTCCCCAACACCTATGGGTCCTGCTCCACAGTCAGCATTCCATGGGGACTTACTGTGCTGACATCCTGAACAGGAAGAGGAGTGAGTGGGTTTCATGTCCAAGAGGCAGGGCTGGGGAACCTAAGCAATCCAGGCTCTGATGAGGGTAGAAGTGAGGGACCCAGACTGAAACACTCACAGGCAAGGGACGTGCAAGGACATCAGAGCAGACACACTATACCTGCACTTGGGACGTGGTCGTGGGACCAGCACCTGTCATGGCCATGGCTCTCATTTGCGCAGACATAATGCTGAGCTCTGCTGCTGGAGGGGACTTACACTGAGCACAGAGCAGGAAGAAGTCAAGAAAACAGAGAAGTAGCCGGTACTCTTAGAAGTACCTTCTAAATCATCAACCACCTGAATCGTGACAACTATCCTTCCTGCTGCCTAAAAAGTACCCCTGACCTGCCCTAGTATACCCCACAGACACTTAGCCACCACTGGGAACAGGTGCTTGGCACCCACATGCACAGCCACACAGATGACATCCATGTAGCTCCCAGGAGACATCACACAAGGGCCAGGCAGGAACTTCATCTACACCACATCTGCCACCCTGTCAATGGGGAGTGCAGGGGGGTGGGGGGAGCTGGGAGGGCCTCCATAGGGGGTCTCGAGCAAAGATAGGCAAGGAGAGAAGCCAGGGCCCCCAAGTGACCCTAGAGCTACCTCACAGAGCCAACCAGTTTCAGAGGCCTCTGTGACACTGAACTGAAAACCTCTTGTCCTTCATATGGTTCTGTTCACCACCCAGATTTGGCAGACAAAAGGGTTCCCACCAGAGGGAAGGAAGGGAAGGTGCCAACAGAGGCTCCTGTGTGCCAGCCCCAGGAGGCTGTGCCAGGCAGCCCACGAGATTTGGGAGGGAGTAACAGAGAGCGCCACGTGTTGACCACAGCAAAAAATGAAGGATGAGGGAAGAAGAGGAAACAAGGGCTGGCGCTGGCGTGGTAGCCTCGGGGCATGGCGCGATGGCACTCACTGTGTATTCTGCATGCTTTTTTCCATACCATTTCATCCACTTCCTGAACTCTCGATCCATGGTCTGGAGAGAAAGAAACCAAACAGACCCAGTCAGCCAGGCCCTCCACACATCCACAGCCCAGATGGCCCACAGACAGTCAAAATGATAGGCTTCAGCCTTTGAACAAGTTCCACAGGGAACACATAACTAGGCAGGGGCGACTGTGGGGCTGCCCATGCTTCCAACTCTCAATCAACCAGAATCCACTGTGCATCACAAACTCTAAACATTTTCTGTGGGCAAGAACCCCAATCAGATACATGCACTGCCAACTCCTGACCCTGACTCCAGGCAGACCAGGAACAATGGGATAGCAGGGAAGTCAGTGCCCCAGCAAAGAGGCCCACAGCAGGCTGGCCCCTGCTAGGAGGGGCCCTGTCAGCCTGGGAGGGCTGCCCAGAGGAGCCTTGCCAAGGGTGGAACCAAGTCATCTCTGCTATAGGCTACGCAATGACCAAAAGGACATAGGGATTCCCACCAGAGTTCCCACCTGGACCTGCTGGAGGCAAGAGGCACTGCACACGCAACCCTTCCCCTCACCTCAGCCAAACTTCTCATGCCCAGGGAAATACCACTCAGGCAAGGGAACCACCCAGGGTGCCTGCTCCAACCACTCACCTCTGCGTACTTGGCTGGGATATCCGCTTTCTCGACACCATAGTGATGTTTGCAGTTGGTGGCTGCGGCGACCTGGAGCACAACCTGGCCCACACCTTCAATCAGAGAGAGATGTAATACATCAGACACCCAAAGTGCCCAGGAAAGAGGATGGGCCTACTGGGGATACCACACAAGGAAGCCACATGATGTCCTCTGGGCTTACAGAAGAGGCCTCCAAGGAGCCAGGCCTAACAGGACAGCAGGGCAGCCTGTGCAACTTGTCTCCCATGGACACAATGCTGAGGCCCCCCTAAAACAGAATGTGGCCCCATGTGCTATTCCCTGTTCAGACTCAGACATAGCTCCCTGAGACTCAGTAGGCCTGGGAGCACCTCAGGACCATGAACTACCTCCAGGTTACAACCACAATGAAGGGCAGGGGCTGACCAAGTCTGAGTTCCTCCAGAAAGCTCAATGGGAGTGGGCTGAGGCCCAAGTACGGCTGGGGTTGCAGCAGGGGATCTCATAAGCCAGAGCAGAGTCTACACAGCATTCACATACCACATGGTGGACCAGACAAGAAAGCAAGGGCCAGGTCTGCAGACTGGGCCACTGGGGGAGCAGGGGGAGTTGGTAAAACCCTCTCTCCTCCTGGGAGGTCAATTTCCATTTCACTTAATGTCTTGAGCCACTTTGCTTTCCATGTTGAATGTGAACAACCATAAGCATGCTAATTAGAAACATGCATCAAGGGGCCAGAGCTGAGCCTGAGCCTCCATCCAGAAAAGACAAGCCTTTGAAGAGATGCTAAGAGCTGCAGGTCCATCATCTTTAAATCTCACGCTGAAACTTAATTCCTAGGGCAATGAAGAGTTGGGACGTCAGGAGGTGATTAGGTCACCTCATAAAATGGCACCCTCTGCCTTGTGAGGACACAGCAGGAGACGCCATTTCAGAAGCTGATTCCAGGCTTTCACCAGATACCGATCCTGGCAAAGCCTTGACCTTAAACTTCCAGCTCCCAGAACTGAGTGCGCTGTTTATATGTCACCCAGTCGCTGATGTTTTGTTACAGCAGCAGGAAGGGACGGAAACAGTAGTCACACCTAAACTGCACGGCTTTAAAAGACTGTATGGAAAAATAACTTATTTGTGAACTTTTTCTTTCTTATTTTTGAGAGACAGAGTCTCACTTTGTCGTCCTCGGTAGAGTGCTGTGACATCACAGCTCACAGCAACCCCCAGCTCTCAGGCTTAGGTGATTCTCTTGCCTCAGCCTCCCAAGTAGCTGGGACTACAGGTGCCCACCAAAACGCCCAGTTATTTTTTTGTTACAGTTTGGCCATGGCCAGGTTTGAACCCGCCACCCTCAGTATATGGGGCCAGTGCCATACTCACTGAGCCACAAGAGCCTCCCTGAATTCTTTTTCTTTAATCTCATGGTGACTGCACAGTACAGGTATGAATTCTTAACAAATACCAATTGATCAATTATCTGCTTAAACTGGCCAGGTGTGCTCACACTTGTAATCCCAGTACTCTTGGAGGCCAAGACAGGAGGATCCTTTTAACTCTTAAGTCCCAGACCAGCCTGACCAAAAAGAAATGCCTTCTCCACTAAAAACAGAAAAATTAGGTTTGGCGCCTGTGGCTCAACAGGCTAAGGCACCAGTCATGTACACCTTAGCTGGCGGGTTCAAGTCCAGGCCGGGCCCGCCAAACAACAATGACGGCTGCAACCAAAAAACGGCCGGGCGTTGTGGCGGGCGCCTGTGGTCCCAGCTACTTGGGAGGCGGAGGCAGGAGACTCGCTTGAGCCCAGGAATTGGAGGTTGCTGTGAGCTGTGATGCCATAGCACTCTATCCAGGGTGACAGCTTGAGGCTCTGT
>CAUYON010101439.1:0-30815 GCA_963573935.1 Arctocebus calabarensis | reverse complement strand
GGGCGCTGTGGCGGGTGCCTGTAGTCCCAGCTACTCGGGAAGCTGAGGCAAGAGAATCGCTTAAGCCCAAGAGCTGGAGGTTGCTGTGAGCAATGTGACGCCACGGCACTCTACCCAGGGCGATAAAGTGAGACTCTGTCTCTACAAAAAAAAAAAAAAAAGAAAGAATAGTCATATTTGTGCTCTGTCACTTGGAACCCCAGAGGCTTCCCCAGCCTAGCCTGTAAGTCACACTCCCAGGGCCCCGCCCCACTCTCCAGCCTTGCTGGTGCCACACTTTCTTCGGTCACTTTCCCTCAGGGACAGTGGCCCTCTTCCAGCCCGGAGAGCGTGCAGCCTTCCTTCCCACAGGGAGCCCTCTGCCCGGCGGGCCTCCCTCATGATGCGTTCCCTCGCAGTGACCATGACACCTGTCCTTCAGTAGTGCTCTTTCAGAGAGCACTTCTATCACAGGAAGCTTTTGTTTCTGTCCTGGTTCTTAATCACAGCTGCTAATTCATGGCCTGATTCTCCCTACTTCTTGCTTCATAGAGTTCGGGACAGTGTATATCACGATCACGGGCTTATCGCTGGCATCTAGCTTGGCAGGTAGCGAGCACTCGGAACCAATAAACGAGTAACTTACCGTTCCTTATCTCGTGAAGAAAGTTGATCTAGATCATCCAGTCTCCAGGGACCTTATAAGTACTTTTAGTTCTTTGTTCTGCCCTTCCCTGGTTTTCATGCTATTCAGATGCAATTCAGTTTTTTATATGTTTAAGCATCCATTGTGCTGGGCCTTCTGCCTAGGTATGGTAGGTGCTGAGATCATCAAGGCGTAGTCCATCTCAGGTATTATCAGGATCCATAATAGGCCAAATCCCATTCCTAACAGATTGTAGGAACTTATTGTTTGTTGAAAGGATGAGTAGGATAAAAGTTATTAAGAATTTTTCTCCTTTTTAAATTGCTGCAGACATACGAAGGCTGACCCTCATATGGGAGGGCAAAGTATCCAGCCATGCATGTCTCTGTTTTTCATATTACATGTCTGGATACTTTGTGGACAGCCCTAGCATTGCACCCCACAAACACGTGTATACCCACATACACATATACTTACATACATTACATACTTTTTTTGGCATAGATGCACACATTCGGGGAACTGTGGAATATTTAGTCTCCAAACTGTCCTCAACCTGCTTCTCTCATGGAAGGAAATGTGTAGAAAGAGAAATACGGGGACTCCTGGCTGCCTTTAAAATGTGGAGGCTCTGGCACTTTCCTCTGTCACTCTGCCTCAGGGACAGTGGCACTCTTCCAGCCCCACCTTTGCTGAGCACCCACCAACCAAATGCAAAGGCAGCCGAGCGTAGGTGTTGGGGAAATTTGTTAGAGGTGTTTTTAATGGCTTCAGTGATTAAAGATTATATTGTGCATGAATTGAATTTTATTTCAAGTTAGGAAAGAGGATATTACAAATTAAGGATGTAATGAAAGTGTAATAAATGTAATAAGAAGGAACCATTGGTGCTGTTAGGGTTGTGAACACACGGTTTGCTTCACTATCTGGTTCCAGAACATTTCATTACAGATCCTCAAGGTGATTTAACATATTCCAGAGGATCCCACAGGCATGTTTTGTGAACCTCAGATGAGGCAGAGTTTGACACTGGAACCTGCCACTACAGCATAGAGGTGCCCCCATGTAATTCCTTGCAGAAACTTTGGCTGAACATTGGTGAAATGGGAATTTCTGTGATGTGACAGGGTTCCTAATATTGTCACTCACAGGACAGCAGAATATGCGAATTAGTCAGTAGTAGGTGGTGATTTCCTGGAGCACTGGGGGGACTGGGAGCAGTAAACAGGAGTTGGGTCTTGTGCTTACCTGACCCAGTGCCCTGCTGGGACAGAGCTCTGTGTGATTGCAACGTGCTCTTGCAGCCTTGATGCTCTGAGCATTCAGATGATATGTTGGCAGGAGGGTAGGGACACCCCCGAGGCAGTAGGGTCCTGGAGGGGGCAGGTAGAAATGGAGGTTGGTCATAGTGACTTCAGTTAGCTTCTACCTGCTTCATGAAATTGCCTGGGGCTACAGCTTCAGAACTAGGACACTAGAATAATACCTTTCCTGAAACACCTGCTCTGGGTGTGGCTTGGTCAGTTTTTGCCAGATCCTGATTAGCATTGTGGCTGTGTGCCTAGTTAAACATTCAAACCCCACGCAGTCAGAGAAGCCTTCATGAAATGGCCATTTGTTCAGCAGTGTGTTTTAATACAGGCGTTGCTTTTAATGGATGTGATAGATCAGAGAGCTTGGGTGTGTGTTTTGCAAACTGTTTTTAGGACTCATGTAATAAAATTTAAAGGGATAAAAACTGGAAAATATATCTTACAAATATTCACATTTAAAACATTTTTAGGAGTAAAGTGTGTCAAGCCAAGGTTGAGGTATGTATATATAGGCTCTAAATTAGATTTTTGAACCAGTATTTTATCCCATTTTAAGGTTGTTTGAAATTAATCAGATGTTTCCAAGGTTTTCTGTTTCCTTATGCTTAAAGGTTACCTTCCATTTTGTTTGATAGACTATCTGTTTTCATTTCTTTTTTTTTTTATAATTTTATTAAATCATAATTGTGTACATTAGTGAAATCATGGGGCACAATGTGCTGACTTCATATACAATCTGAAATATTTCCCATTCTGTTTTCTAATGAGTTGGCCCTGCCATTAGCTTACAGGGTAATTTCTCCCTTGTATCTGCTAGTAAGTGTCATCTATTATAAATAAAAATTAATACCTATTGGTTTCACATTTACTTCATCCCACCCACTTTCTTTTCTTTTTTCTTTTTGAGACAGAGTCTCACTCTCACCCTAGAGTGCTGTGGCAGCAGCATTATAGCTCACATCAGCCTCAGACTCTTAGGTTCAAGTGATCCTCCTTCCTCAGCCTCCCCAGTAGCTGGGACTACAGGCGCCTGCCACAACACCTGGCTAGTTTTTTTACTTTTAGTAGTAAGACCGAGTCTCACTCTCGCTCAGACTGTCTCGAACTCTTGAACTCAAGCAATCCACCCACCTCAGCCTTCCCGAATCTAGGATTACAGATGTGAGCCATTGAGCTTGACTCCATTTTTCTTTTAATAATTTTTACCACCTCATTTCTCTTTAATAAAAATAAGAACGCTTTGTTTTCAGTTCATTCCTTTTCATCAATAAGAAAGGATGTAGATCTTCACTGTTTAATATGTAGCTGCCAGCACCTGTTGTGGCTATTTAAAATTTAACTGCAGTTAAAAGACATGAAACATCAGTTCCTCATTCACACTTGCCACAGTTCAAGGGGTCAGTAGCCTCATGTGGCTGGAGGCTACTGAACTGGATAGCTGTAGGATATGTCCATGTCACAGACAGTTACGTGGACAGCACAGGCATGGGTCTAGCTTCTTCCAGTCCAATAACCTGTCCTTTGTGTTATCTCATTCTTGCAAATAGCTTTCCGGGTTCCTCCGCATGCCTCCTGCTCTAGTTCTGCCTCCCCGTTCCTTTAAGGCCAGCTCTGTGTAGCTGAAATATCTGATAGGGCAGATCTCTGCCCCAATCTGTGGCTGGGAGTTGGGTTGGTCTTGATTTATTCCCCGTGACTCCCAACCTGTCCCTTATATTTGTTAATTATGGCAAGTGGCAGGACTGCTGATCACTGTGGACAGCAATCATAAGGAATTTCTGCACTCGGGTTGATGGAATTATCACCTCTCAGCCTTGTTCACTTATAGCCTGAAGAACTCTGTATTCCTTTTATTTCTCGATTTTGATTTTCGTCCATTTTCACATGATTTTTGTGGTGCCTCATCCGGCCCTGCCATCTTCTCCACATCTTACTTCTTTAACTCTTTATTTCAGTGACTTTTCTTTCATCTTTGCTCTTCTCTTGATTTTTCTCTTATTGATATCCACAAGTGCCATTTCTACCTTAAATTTATGATATATTCTTGATATCAATGGTTTTTGTGTCAAGTATATTTTTACCCTGGTTGTTTATCATATTTCTCTCTCTTTTTTTTTTTTTTTTTTTACAGAACACAGAGCTAATAGTTGGCGTTACTTTAATACTTTCAATTTTTCTTTTTAAAGTTGTGGTATATTTATTTGGCAGGAAACGTCATAACATTGAAAATGGGTGAACATGATCACACTTGTTGGTACGGATGAATCTCAAACACTGTTCAACCAAAAAAGCAACTTTTAGAAGAAGACTTATAAAATGATTTCACTTATGTAAATTCAAATAAACACATTAATGCTGCGTGTTATTTAGCATTACACATATATGTAGTGAAAGGGAACTTACCCAGTCTAGGTGACATTTTATTTTTTTGACTGGTAGGACTACAAGTCTTCAGTATATTTTTTTCTGTGTTTCTATGTCTAAAATATATTTTGTAATAAATTCAAAAAAATTGTGATTATTTTAAACATAATTAAATAAGAAAAAAATGAATGTTTTCTATATAATCATATCATCCTGTTATATTTTGGTGTTTTTTTTTTTTTTTTTTTAGCATAGACTAGTGTTGCTCAAATAATGCTTTCCTTCTTTCCCATGAGGTTAGGTGCTTTTTCATGTTTCTTCTCTAAGAACTCAGCTGTCCTGTTTGGGCCTGGCACTTCTCCTAGTCTGGAACTTTCCTTCCTGGGCTCTCTGCCCACTTCTGTCTCTCCTCTCACAACAGCAGTTCTTCCAGGGTCTTCCATAGTTGAATTAGAGCTCAACTTTCCAGCCTGGGTGGAGGGAGATTCCCAAGACTGATCAGCTCCTCTCGTGCCGGGAGCCCTGGGTGGCAGCTTCCAGACACTTGTGTGAGCCCCGACTCTGCCAGTTGCTGTCCCCTGATCCATTACCTGTGCTCTCCTCTAACCTCACTGCCTTGCTTTCACTTTCAGTTTTGATTGTGCGTGAGTCCACAGCATAGTGGTGGTTTTCATGAGGCATAAATGGCAATCCCACCCTGTGCCGTGGGTGAGCAAAGCACCCAGCCGTTGACCTCCCCAAGGGCTGGAGCACCCGGCATCCCAGCATCCTGGCTTCTCGCGGAATACACAGCAACACTTGGGAGGCTATTAAATACATACCACTCAAACACAACTTTGAGTCTTCTGAAAGGGTTGAAAAAAGAAAGACCTCTGCTAGTGTTGAAATGAAATTGGAGACATTGGGGATACCCAGGAAGAAAACAGAGGTTTGGGGTTTCCCAGTTAGATGGCTTGAGCCAGTCTGCTGTGTACTCTATAAAAAAGAAAACAAACTCTGGAGAAAACCTTCAGTGGCTGCCCCTGCCAGTGTACAAAGTACTCCTCAAAAGAGAGAGAACCTGGCCGGCGCCTGTGGCTCAATGGGCTAAGGCGCCAGCCATGTACACCTGAGTTGGTGGGTTCGAATCCACCCCGGGCCCGCCAAACAACAATGACGGCTGCAACCAAAAAATGGCTGGGTGTTGTGGCGGGCACCTGTAATCCCAGCTACTTGGGAGGTGGAGGCAGAAGACTCGCTCGAGTACAGGAATTAGAGGTTGCTATGAGCTGTGATGCCACAGCACTCTATCCAGGGTGACAGCTTGAGGCTCTGTCTCAAAAAAAAAAAAAAAAGAGAGAGAGAACCTGGAAGTTGCCTGTGGCTCAGTGAGTAGGGCGCTGGGCCCATATACTGAGGGTGGCAGGTTCGATCCTGACCCCGGCCAAACTGCAACAAAAAATAGCTGGGCGTTGTGGTGGGTGCCGGTAGTCCCAGCTGCTCAGGAGGCTGAGGCAAGAGAATCGCCTAAGCCCAAGAGATGGAGGTTGCTGTGAGCTGTGACTCCATGGCACTCTATTGAGGGCAACAGAGTGAGACTCTGTCTCTAAAAAAAAGAGAGAGAGAGAACTTTAATGCAAGTTGAAAATTGGGTGATCTGGCTCGGCACCTGTGGCTCAAGTGACTTAGGTGCCAGCTACATACACCTGAGCTGGCGGGTTTGAATCAGCCCAGGCCCGTCAAACAACAATGACGGCTGCAACCAAAAAAATAGCCAGGCATTGTGGTGGGTGCCTGTAGTCCCAGCTACTTGGGAGGCGGAGGCAGGAGACTCGCTTGAGCCTAGGAGTTGGAGGTTGCTGTGAGCTGTGATGCCACGACACTCTACCCAGGGTGATAACATGAGGCTCTGTCTCAAAAAAAAAAATACAATTGGGTGATCTGAAAAGTATGGGAATTCCCAGCAGCCATGCGCCCATGCTGCAAATATGACTTGGGAGAAGACCAGGGCCTAGATAAACACTTCCACGAAGTAACAAGCAGTGAGGGCAGTGGTGGTGGGGCTGCTCCCACGAGACGTTCGTCAAGAATTTTCCGCGCTGTGGCTTTTTCTTTGCATGTTGTGAAGTTTATAGGAGAGGTGCTGCTGGCATCTACTTGTTTACCCAGCCCAAGATGCTCCACAGGAAGTGTTGGTGTAGGTTAAACCACCCATGCATCAGAAGAAAAGACCTTTGCAGGTAAGTATAGTCGTGGGTGAAAAGGCCACATTAGCATTCAAGGCAGCAAGGACAGCAGTGCCTTCTGAGTCTTTTTGGCCAAGCATCAGGCACGTGAGGAGGCTGGGCTTGCCCCTATGGATAGGGCATACCTGCCACAGGACGAATGTTTTGGCCCCAAATGAGACAAGCTTGGGTGTGGCCCACCCTTCCAGGCCAGCCTGCAGCAATGATAGCTGCCCATTTGATGATTCTTGGAGCTATCTCTTGACGGTCAGATTTTCTTTTGTTTTGTTTAATCTCTCCCAGATTTCTGAACTCTTGCCGTGTTAAAATTTAGGTCTTTAAGGTTATTCAGCCTTATTTATCTCTTTTCCATCCTGGCTCCACCAAATCATCTTTTTCTGAGCCTTGATTTTTAATATTTTTCTTCTACTTGCCACCACCCACTCTATTTTACTTCCCATCTTTATTTTACATATTCTCTAAATTTCAGAACAGTCGCATCTTGCAGTTCACATCGCTTTATTTCTTTTCTTTAAAAAAAAACAAACAGCTTTATTGAAGTATATTTCACATACTATGCAATTTATCTTTCTAAAGTGTATAATTCAGTGGTTTTCAGCATATTCAGGGTTGATTAGTCATCACTACAATCTCACTTTACATTTACATCACCCCACAAAGTAACACTGGTCCCATCAGCAGTCACACCCTATCCTGCCCCCAAACCCTCAGCAACTTCTCACCTGCTTTCTGTCTCTACAGATTTCCCTATTCTGGATATTTCATATAAATGGAATTGTGTAGTATGCGTTCCTTTTGTGACTAGCTTCTTTTATTTAGCATTGTACAGCTTTATTTCTATTTTCAACGTGTTCCCATTTTTTGTTTTTTTCCAATTATTTAACTACCGCCTAGTCTCAGATTTTAAATTTGGTTTTTTAATTTCTTTGCTTTTGAAAATTGTCTATGTTGTATACTTAAATCTGCACCTCCTAAGAATCTTCAAATCAATGGTTACTGCTTAGTTTTCCAGAGAAAAAGGCAGGTCTGTGATCTTGTAGCTGCTGCAGGTGTGACCCACCCTGCTCTCTCTCCAGTCCGGCAGCCTAAGGTGCCTTCACGTGGTGACTGATAATGGATCAGCTGGGGGCTGAGTCAGCTCCTGGTATCTTTCCTCAGCCCTCTTGCTTTATAGCCTCTTTTGATTATTTAAATTCTGTTATGTTACAGTGTTCCCAAAGAGTCACTGTAGACCTTCGTTTCCTTTTTGTTGTCCACAACTCATTGTGATAATGCCTTTTGTCACTTCTGAACATCCCTTCAGCACGCAGACTTGAACTTGTAACTCTGTCGTCTTGCAAGTCTGTATCATTGCCTAAGTATTCTCCTCCTGGTCCCTGCAGCCCTCAGCACTGTCTCAGGAAAAGCATTGTCTTTCTCTTTTGCATTTCTCTTTTCACGAGTATTAACTCATTTAATCCTCACAACAACCCTGTGAGGTGGTGTTATCATTATGATTTTCCATTTTATAGATGAGGGAATTTAGGATGAGCCTTCCAGGAAAAGGCACCTAGAGAACTTCTTTTGCCTATTCATTTCTTTCAACTCCTAGCCCAGGTTCTAACCCTCAGTAAAGACTTAATAAACATTTAATTTGTTGGGTAAGTGAATGAACAAATGAACGAATGAGATGGTACCCTGTATACCGAATGTGGTCTCTCAGAGTACTCATTTCTGTAGCTTTTGTGAAGCCTCATGATTTGAAGCCACATTCAGGAGTTTTTTAGAGGTTGGAGGGGTGGGCCTCTGCAGTTTGTTAGCCCTGGATTCTCCCCATGTTGCCATTCAGCAGTATAGCATTTAGCAGTAAAGCATTTATAAAACCAACTGTGGATGTTCAGAAGACAATACCAGGAATGTGGTCCGTACATAGGTGTCAAGTTATTCTCTTTTGACGGTGATGGCACCTGCTTACTCTTTACTGGCAGAAAGAGGGAGGCCAGGCGTAGAGACTGCCTGTTTAGGAGAAGGTGTGTGTGTGTCTAAAATTTTATTTTGTTAGGCTGAAGTTTTAGTCAAAATCAGGGGTTAGGCCAAGCATGGTGGCTTATGCCTATGATCCTAGCACTTGGGAGGCCAAGGCAGGAGGATTGCTTGAGGTCAGGAACTTGAGACTATTCTCAACAAGAACAAGATCCCATCTCTACAAAAAAATTAGAAAATATAGTAGTAGCACATGTCTGTAGTCCCATCTACAGAGAAGTTATTTAGGTGACTTTTTACTTTTAATCGTGAGGCTAAGGCAGGAGGATTGCTTGAGCCTAGGGGGTAGAGGTTGCAGTGAGCTATGATGACGCCACAGCATTCTACCCTGGGGCGACAGAGTGACATCATGTCTCAAGGAAAATCAAAAGTCAAGTTAAATAGACATAGTGCCCACCTTTTCTTTTTTTCACCTTCTTACAAAAATCTGCTTTGTATTTTATTGTTTGGGGCTTTATTTTTTAAGGAAACGGGAAGTTTCAACAGCAGCCCTTTGTGATAGGAACTTAAGATTCATCATCAAATATTGGTACAAAACAAAACAAGTCAGTCCCTGTGATTATTTGTTTTACATAGAAGTGAGAAGTGCCATTCAGAGTGTTTTAGTGTTAATAGGTAAAAAAGTTTATTGTTTTTTACTAAAACTTCTGCTTATTTTAAGCAGAAGCAATAGGTAATTATAAAATATCATGTCTATAACTTTATAGGCTCTGGCTATCTGGTAGATTTGAGTGCTTTTCATCTTTGTTTTCCTTATTGATTGATTACATTTCAGTTTAAATAATTCTCATGCTAATTGGTCACTTTAGACATAGTTAAGAAGAAAAAAACCCCAAAGTGGAAAGAGATTTTTAGAATGTTTATGAAGTGTAGCCCACGCCCATTGTGTCATTAGTGATGTAAGCTTCTAGGTGTGTGTTATGCTGTACAATGAACTCATGTCTGAAAACAGTCTTTTCCTCCTGGTTCTTCTTTTTTTTTCATTCTTTTTTTTTTTTTTTTTTTTAATTGTTGGGGATTCATTGAGGGTACTAGAAACCAGGTTATACTGATTGCATTTGTTAGGTAAAGTCCCTCTTACAATCGTGTTTTGCCCCGAAAAGGTGTGGCACACACCAAGACATCCCCCCCCACTCCTACCCTGGTTATTCTTATCTTTCTGTTGAATTGATAGTCAAGTCCTTGATTCTTGATGATTGGAGATATCTCAATCCAAAGCAAAAGTTCCAAAGAAAAAGAACAAAATTACAAATGAGGCTGGAGTCATATTTCTTTTCCAGAATGAACCTTGTCACTCTCTCCATATTTTTTTTTGAGGCAGAGTCTCACTATGTTGCCCTTGGTACAGTGCTATGGCCTCGCAGCTCACAGCAACCTCAAGCTCGTGGGCTTAAGTGATTCTCTTGCCTCAGCCTCCCAAGTAGCTGGGACTATACGTACCTGCCACAATGCCCGACTGTTTTTTGGTTGCAGTTGTCATTGTTGTTTAGCAGGCCCGGGCTGGCTCGAACCTGCCAGCCTCGGTGTATGTGGCCAGCACCCTACTTGCTGAGCTATGGGTGCCTAGCCTCACTCCCTCATATTACACTTAGTTCACCAGAACTGATCACTGCTTTGTGCAAAGCACAGTTGTTGTTCTCCAAGAATTGGTGATATAGTTAAGAATACTTAAGCACATTAACTATGGTAACCCCAGCACAGAGGCAGCCCTCGACAAATTCCTCTATCAGGTAAGAGCATGTTAGGAAATTCCTCCCTCTCTCTGTGGCCTTTATGTAATAAAACTAAGAAGAGAAGAGGCCTCAGTGTCAGTGAGGTTTAAAAATCAATTACCAGGAAAGAAAGTAAGAAATCTTATCAATCATTCTCTTGTTTACATTGTACTTGACTCATTTAGCTGCCTTATTTTTGACCTTCTGCTCCAAAAGGACTGTTCTAATGAACTTAGAACCCAGGGTCCATGTGTGTGGTTATTCATTAAATCCTACCTCTTATAAGCTATCCTGACTTTAGACTTTGACAGGGCTTGAGCTCAGAAGCCCATCCTGATTAGTTTCTCAAGGGATTTCCTGTCCAGCAGTGAGATTCACTGCACTTTCTCACCAGGATGTCCCTCTAGTTTGGACAAAATATTTCTTTTCTTTTCTTTTCTTTTCATTTTTTTTTTTTTTTTTTTTGAGAAAGAGTCTCATTTTGTTGCAGTTCAGTAGAGTGCAATGGCGTCACAGCTCACAGCAGCCTCCAACTCTTGGGCTTAAGCGATTCTCTTGCCTCAGCCTCCTGCGTAGCTGGGACTACAGGAGCCTGCCACAACACCCAGCAATTTTTTGTTGCAATTCTCATTGCTGTTTTAGCTGGCCAGAGCAGGTTTCGAACCTGCCACCCTCGGTATATAGGGCCGGCGCCCTACCCACTGAGCCACAGGTGCCCCCCAAAAGGTTTCATTTTGAAGTTAGCTTTCCATTTTGAAGCATAAATAAAAAGATTCTTAGTTTATTCACCTGTTGTGCTTGCCGTGGACACAGGTAGTCACATCGGACCTTTGTAGTGCTAGTGGTGGTGTATTAACACTACAAGTTGATCATTCAGAGCTTGTTGAAAAATACAAGTTAAAGAAATAAATTGGCAACAGTTGTTGATTTAACAGTTCCCCACATGCTTTTGCACCTTAGAAGGAGCATGGAAAAAATCCCAGGTGATAATAACAGCTAACATTACTGCCTGCTTGCTGTGTGCTGGATGCCGTTGTACAGGCTGGGAATGTGTTAACCATTTAGCCTCACTCCAGCCCTCTGGGACGAGGGACTGAGATGCAGCGATGAGGCAGCTTGTTTAGGTCACACGCAGAAGGTGATCAGGTTCTGGCTCATCACACTCCACTGCCTCTCACAGAGGCATTGCCATTTCTACCAGATTTAGGGGGAATAGGCTTCCCATTTTCGCAACTATTTCCTTACTTAGTGTTCTCCATTTCACCATCTGCCATGTCTGGCATTTGCTGTTTGCCCGTTCTCACTCACTCCCGAGGATGAAGGCTCCTGGGTGTTGCCCGGGTGGTGCCCTGCACAAATGGGCTCACCTCTGGCCATTTCTCCGTCCCAGCCGCGCTGAGCTCAGTGCTGCCCCTGGCCCTGCCTGCCAAAGGCGCCTCTTCTGAGCACCGTTCACAGACTGTTCTAGTAATGCCCACTGCCCACTCTGGCCGCCCTGCCTTTGGTCCTGTGTGCTGTCACTGGACTGACCTTGCTTTATCTCCTTGACTTGGAGGGCACTTCTTCATCCTGGGGGCCCTCTGTCTTGGTCTCTTTGTGCTGTGATAATAGACTGCTGCAGGCTGGGTAGTCTCTGAAGAACAGAGATTTAGTTTCTCACAGTTCTGAAGTCTGGGAACTCCAAGATCAAGGTACCGGCAGTTTCCATCGTCCCGTGAGAACTGTGTCTGCCAGAGGGGAAGAAGGCGGTGTGCTTGTGGTAGGAGAGTGGGAGAGTAAGACTTTGTGTGGACCCCTGATCCTCCTCCCCAGGGAGGCACCCTCCCAGCCTCATCACCTCTTAAAGAAGGTGCCACTTCTTTCTTTCTTTCTTTTTTGATTTTAGACAATGTCTCACTCTGTTGCCCTGGGTAGATAGTTGCATAGTGTCATAGCTGACAGCAACCTCAATCTCTTTGGCTCAAACGATCCTCCTGCCTCAGACTCCTGAGTTGCTGAGACTACAGGCACCTGCCACCATGTCTGGCTCATTTTTCTCTTTTTCCTTTTTCTTTCTTTCTTTCTTTGTTTTTTTTTCCATATAGATGGGGTTCTCGCTCTTGGCTCAGGCTGGTCTTGAACTCCTAAGCTCATCTTAGCCTCTCGGAGTGCTAGGATTATAGGCATGAGACACTGCGCCCAGCCACCCCTACCTCTAAATGCTGTCACATCAGTAGCACCTGATGGAGGAGGCCCTTTCACACGTAGCCCCTTCCATCCTGCGTCTTTGGGAGGTACCTCTCTTTCATACATCTGGGACTTGGTGTGCCTGACACAGTCACACCTCCATGTTGTGTGACCTGTTGCTCATGCTCCCTGCCAAGGACTGTGCTGGTCACTACCCAAGGCTCTTCAGGTCTCCATGCTAAGCCTTTTGTCTGCTTTGGTTGTCTCACGTCTCCAGGAAGGACTGACTTTCTCCTGCAGTGCTGGAGTCACTGGGGGTGCAGATAAAACAGTTATCTCCACAAAAGACGCTTTCTGGATTTGAAAGGCAGTCTAGCTCCCGGCACAGCCCTTGTCTGTAGCGGGGAGGAGCCTCCAGCAGGGGCACCTGGGCTACTGGCATCTTGCAGTGACATGATGGAGAACCTCTCCCTTCAACAGCAACTCTTTATCCTTCCAATCAACAAAGTGTCCTTCTGCCTCTAGTCCCTGCGGGGATGGGCAAGGAGCTCTGCAGCTCCAAAGGCCCTCCTAGATCCCTGGGGAGTCATGGGGAGGAGACCCTGAGAGCGTCCCCTGGGATAGGACTTCTCACGCACTCTGATGAGGCTCAGAGACCCCAGGCAGGTTAGAAGTAGCACCGTTCTCTGTTCTGTCCACATAGGTTGCATTTTTTGGACTCTCCCAAAGTGAGATGACAAAATTAGCTTACTGTCACCTGTGGTAGTCAGAGAAATTAATTTAAGGATGCTTTTGCACTTACGTTATATTCCGAGTCACATTTACATTTCAAGTTTGTACATGTAGTTAGTTAAAACTGGAATCGATCCTGCATCTAAATTGGGATGTCTGTGTTTGTTAGAGAAAAAAAATGCAGAGAAATTCAGGACCTTAGTAAGAGTAAGGACTTAAAGATATCCTTTGGGGTCAGCTGGCATCTATAAATATCTAAGTCTTTTGATTTGCCATACTCTGGTGGTATATCCTTAGGTGTCTCTAGGACTCTTGCCAAATTCTCAGACCAAGTGATTTAAAAAGATATGCCATACAGTATTTGTATGAGTGGGACGGGAGATGAAGGATCAAGGGATGAGGCAGGGCACAGGGGCTCATGTGTATAATCCTAGCACTCTGGGAGGCTGAGGAAGGCAGATTGCTTGAACTCAGGATTATGAGTGAGAACAGCCTGAACAAGAGAAAGACCCGCTTCTCTAAAAAAAAAAAAAAGAAAGAAAGATTAAGTGACGAAATTAAGTGATGAAATGGTGGTGTGCCTGTGAAATGATTCAGGGTCATTTGATTAATGTTAAAGCACTTACTAAGTGTGGGCCCAGTGTACACCACACTGGAATCTGGTGTAGACCTGATATCACCTCTTGATTGATTCTTTCCATGCCACACCTTCCTGTGGCCTTCATCATGACCTTCTGCTAGAAGCTAAACTCCGAGATAGGGATCCTGTTTTGCTCATGATTTTTTTCTGTATATAGCATATACCAGGCCTGAAATAAATGTTTCTTAAATAAATTACATTGTCATTCCGTCTGATGCATTTGCTGTCTGGTTAAATTCCAGTAAGGACTAACAATGGCTTTCCTTAAATAAAGTTTGCTTCCTTTTAAAACATTCCTTGAGTTCTTCTGGAAAAGCTGCTCTTTAACGTCTTCCAGGCAAATTGTTCTCAATACCCAGAGCACGGACCCTCCTGCCTGTTACAGCTACGAAGCAGTGTAGTGGGCATCAGCGTGCCCTCTCAGCCTTTAGGGAGAATGGCAAAGGTACAGGATAATGGTAATGGAGATTTTGTGAGAGAATAAGGTCCACGTGGACCTCAGCTTGACAAAAGCTAAATGTTCCCAGAGTGAACGCCCAGATCCAGTAGAAAATGGATACTCCCCAAGTCTGAGTCGAGGGAGGTTTTAATTACCTCTGTTGATCCATGATGTGGTCTTACTTCTTTGTGGTAGTTTTGCGGTGTCTGAAACAGGTAAGACGATCAGAGTATGAGGTCACACTTACATCTAGACTGACAGTTACAAATATCAGGGACTGGGGTTTCCAGGTCGAAATCAGCCCAGTGTGCAGAGCGGACCCTCAGTCTGCTCTGCTGCCTTCCCAGAGAGGCACGTGCCCCGTCCTCAGAGGAACTTTTCAATGCTCATTTCAGCCCGGAAGATAAAACATGCATCTATTATTCGAAGAAAACGTACCGTGAGTAAAAAATGGTGTATCTTGGAGGCAAATGGTCTCCCTGCGGCTTACAGCTCTCTGAGAAGATCGTGGAAGTCAGTCATGAAATATAAGCTATCCCCATTCTCACTCTCAACTTTCCAGAGCACGTCCTCCGTAGAGGGCAAGATCGAGCTGTGTGTCAACAAACGGTGCTTTCACTTTGTGCTGATTGTAATTTTTATCCACCGTAGGTTTGAAGACATACCTGATATCGGGTCAGAGAGCCAAGGAGTCTCGCTGCAGCTGTGCAGAGGCCTTGCTTTCTGGCTTTGAGGTCATTGACGGCTCACAGGTGTCCTCAGGCCCTAGGGGACAGGGGACAGCGTCGTCAGGGAGTGCCAGTGACCTGGCGCAGACTGTCAGAACCTTTGATAACCTTAAGGTTAGTTTTTTTTTTTTCCTACTTCTAAAACTTTATTAATTCTGCAGTAGCTCATGTGAACTAACAAATAGCCTCCAGGTCTAAGGCAAGTGATATGGAATGGCCTCTGATTTGGTTTTCACAATTTTTAAATTTTCTATAAAGTGAGAAGCATTTCACACTTTCAGCATCCTTGCTTTTTGACCTTTGCACACCTCCATTTCCTTGCTGCATTGCATAAAGACGCTTCTTTCACTTGCGTTACTATTTTCTTTTTCTGTGACCTGCAGCGTTTTTTCAGATCTCGACAAGCTGATGATAAGTGACAGTAAAGGACGCTGTCCTCGAATCTCATGCAAGAGAACTAGTGTATATCTGACTTCAGGGACCACTTTCTCAAATACCACCTCATCTCTTGAAATCCACTATTTTAGGATTACTTTAAATTTTGTTGGTGTGGATAAATCTTGTGACATAGCTCACTAAAAGAATATAGGTTTTCACCAACCCTGTGAGATTCTGTCCTGGGAACCCAGACGGCTGTCTAGAAGTGAGCCCTTCTGGACTGACCTAATGTTATCATAAACCTCCAAGGAATTACCGTGGCCAGCCGTGGGCATGTGAAGTCATTCCCATTTCTGAGCTGTTCCTCAGTGTTCACGTTTGATTTAGTCACCCCCCCCCCCCCGCTACCTTCTGTTTATTTTTACAGGTTAAATATTTGCTACTTCTGTTTTTTTTAAAAAAAGAGAGAAACAGTAATAACGGTGCTACCTTACTATTTTGTGTTCTCAGATAACAAAATGATATTTTAGGATGATGGCTTATTTTTATCCTTTAATTCAGTACATTCCTATTTATCCATGTTCATTAACAGATTTGAAAGCCAGCTGTTGCTGCTTAAGCTTAACAGTCTTCACAGTGTGGCCATCAGCTGGGGTGTCCAGATTATCTTAGTATGTTGGAATCTGGAGTGCCAGTCATACAGTTACTTTTTGTGATTCTTTCGTTCGGGTTTATTGGCAGCACTCGTGTGTCATTCTCCTGTGTGCCTTGCTAATGTAACTCAGTTCGCTTTGGTTCTCTGGACATTTTGGACCAGATAATCCTGTGTTTGGGGGGCTGTCCTGTGCACCTCAGACTGTCGGCAGCATCCGTGGCCTCTACCTACAAGATGCCACTGGAGCCCCCTAGCCCAGCTGTGCCACCCAGAAACATCTCCAGAGAGTGCCTGAGGTCCCTGGGGAGGGCGGAACCACCCCGGAGTGAGAACCGTTGGAATAGTGTTATGAGACCCTCACTTCCCCATGTTCTTCCTGGCACGTGCATAACAGTTATAGCTGAATAGCTGAACATAATAATATAGCTGAAACTTCCTGAAAGCCTGCAAACTTTAGAGACAGCCTCCTTGCTGGGCTGATGGTTTGCAGGGATCAGAAAGAGGAACCCTCGCTCTGAAACTGTTACCGAGCCTGGGCACGGAGGAGGTAGTGTGTGGAGGAATGCAATAGTATGGCTGTCCAAAAACAGATCTGTTATTTTGAGGAGATGTCGTTTCTTCTAGGCTACAAACTAAAAGTAGAGAAATAGAGCTCAAAACCAAAAAATAAATGATTTATTGCATTTGTCTGCCGTTTTAGATTGTGTGTGTTTGTCCATTTGCAGATGCAATTGCTTTTCACTGTGTTTCACACTTGCAGTGTCGGGGACAGTGATTTCTGTGTTAAACTGCCTGAAGAAGGTTTTCTTTCACTCGGAAAGAACTTTTTTTGTTCTAGTCATATATATTTGTTTTGATCTGGATGGATAAGAACTGTTTAGCATATTTTATTGCCATGTATAGCTTTTCCAAATAATTGTTGAGAATTTCCTGACAATCTCACGATCTATTATAAAGTCTGTTTACCCAAAGACATTTGAGCCAAACAAAGCAAGACAAAAAAAGATCTTTGTTGCCCCCTTCCAGGATGGAAAGATGAGTTGGGTCACGAAGCATGATTTCTGGGATATTTTGATAGTTTGAGAAGGATAATAGGACATCTGAGATGAGAGTTGTTCCAGAAAGTTAGAATTATTTGGTTTGCACAAGTGGAGAGGAAGGAACATGGCAAGGATAGAAGCCAAGGTTTCCACTCGGGCTCTGCCGCCTCAGGGAGCCTCTTGAAATCTTAGGATGATGATTCCCAGGGATGGAGGAAGGCAGGTGTCCATGTGCCTTGTGAATCGTAAGTAGTGGGGGACTGGGAGCAAGTGGTTGTGAACCAGAATCCTAAACTTGAAAAGAAAAGAGAAGGCTGAGGTCTGCTTTACATACAATATAGATTGTAAGCTGACATATGAGACCTTCCCTCAAATAAATTTTTTGGACAATAGAAATGTAATGCAGGGCACGTGCTTATATATTCTTTGGGGAAGTCCGTCCTACAGACTTGTTAGTGCCACACACGTATGTCACTGGTTGTCTGCACAGAGGTTAGCTGGCCAGTGAGCTGGTATCACTGGCCGGTGCTTCATGATCCTGTGCCAGGATCTGTTGACTCTTTTGACAACAGGCTGCTTTTCCTTGGTTGCTGTCACCACCTTCTCCAGCCAGAGTTCACTCCCATGGGGATTTCTGTCACCACCCCACATTCCCATCTTCTCCAGCCTAGCTACAGGGGCCCCGGCTTGGGCAGTGTCCTGAAGTCTGTAAACTTGTACAGTAGTTACCCAGGATGGAAATCGGTGTCAAGTACAAAACAAAAGTACAAGTACAAAAAAAGAATAAATTTGGGAAATTCTGGATTAAACAAAATAGAGAAAGGGTTTTTTTTTTTTGTTTGTTTGTTTGTTTTACTGCCAGACTTCTCAGAGCCTTTAGTAGGCTAACAGACAGAGCTGGGTCTCCGGAGCGGGGTATGCTAGCCAGGATTTTTAGGCCTTGTTGGGCACAGACTTTTTTCAAGCTGCACCCTGCAGGGCCAGTGTTGTGGGTGAGACCTCCTAGGGGAATTCTCATCTGGTGAAAGGAGTTTCATGCCATGGACCAAGAAGCTAGAGAAAAGCTATTAGTAAATACTCACCACGTCAGTATATCTGTGTCCTGTTCCTGCCTTCCTCTTGCTTGTGCCGTCCGTGGCCTCCCCTTCCCTCTGAGTTCCTCCCCGTATCCCATCGTCCAGCTCCCCCGTTTCCTCTGCCTCCTGCAGCTGACCCCCTGCCTCCTCCTGTCCAGCCTGAGCTCCTTCAGTCTGCTCCTTCACTCGGCTGCAGCCTGCTCTACCCCAAATCTTTGTTGGCTCTGTGCCTTTTTGTGAGCTCCTTGAATGTAGGACCCTGCGTTAAGTAATTAGGTATTTCCCAAGTGTCCAACTTGGTGCCTGACATGGAATAGATAATTACAGTTTCTTTTTTTGCTTTTTAATTCCTTAATGACACACACACAAATATAGCTCTGTTGAGCCAGACTGAGAAGGACCAGACTTAAGTAGAATTATTTAGAACCCGGGTAATGTGCATGAAGCATGTGTGTCCTGTGTGTCTTTTTTTTTTTTTTTTGAGACCATGTCTCACTCTGTCGCCCTGGGTAGAGTGCCATGGCACCGACTTACCTCCCAGCAACTTCAAACTCTTAGGCTCAAGTGATCCTCCTGCCTTAGTCTCTTAAGTAACTGGAACTACGGGTACCCTGCACCACACCCAGCTCATTTTTCTATTTTTAGTAGAGACGGGATCTCACTCTTGCTCAGGCTAGTCTCAAACTCTGACCTCAAGCAATCCTTCCTCCTCAGCCTCCCAAAGTGATTAAGATTACAGGCATGAGCCACTGCGTCCAACCTTTCCTGCACGTCTTTACATTATCTACCAATTCACAGCTGGACAATGCTTATCTAATGTAAAACAGCCTGAATACCATAACAGTGACCGACAAGGAGATAATAGTGATGTCAAAGGCCAAGGGCTTTGGCCCTGAAGTCATACGTCAGAGGGAACCTTTGTGCGCCCAGGTCTTGGTGTTTAGAAGTGAGCGGCACTCAGAGATTCTTGCAGGAGGGCCCTGCCATCCATAATGAGGGGCAGAGACTGCCAGACCTCTGTCAGCCACTGTGCTGAGGGTGCAGATGCCCCTTAGGTTGGGCAGAGGAAGTTCCGAGGGCGCCGAAGGACAAGTGCTGCTGATGGGGGCTCTGTGGGGCCAGCCTGGCAGGCAGCTGGGGTGCAAGTTAGAGGATCCTGAGAGAGCCTTGGCTTTGGGACTGTGAAATCACTGAGTTTCTCTCAGTCGCAGTTTCTTCATCAGTGAGATAGTGATGAGGAAGAAAACTCCCAGGATTGTTTGAAGATTGGCTGGAGTCATGCTGGAAAATGCTGGATTCAGAGTGAAAGCTTGCTCAACACCGGGATGTGCATCCGTGCACCCCGCGCAGAGTGAAGGAAGCAGCAGCATCAGAAGCAGAGGGTGGGAGGAGGCCGAGGGACAGTTCTGAGTTGTCCACAGGAAGTCGCTGACCCTCTGGGGAAGGTCCCACTTCCCCTCATTCTGATTTGATGGGGATTCTCACAGTTAGTGTGCTTGGTGGCCGCCGTGGAGAAGGATATTCTCTGACGTGAGCACAGCACAAGTGTGACACAGGCAAAGCCGCTCGGCCAATCAGTGTGGCATCAGCGCCGTGGCGGGTGTTTGCTGCCCTTGTCTTGTAACACTGTGGGCAGCAGAGGGGTCGTGAGTGACTCTATGTGTCAATCAACTGCTTTCCCAGCATCTTTGTGAAGAAAAAGGAAATGAAAACTAGAAATGGAATGTGTCTTATTGGTTCTGGCCATTGAGCCACCGTTCTGTAAAAGTTTCTCCATTTGTTTCTGCCGCACCTCCCTGGAACACGCCTGCTCGGCTGGCCTTGATGAGTTTACCTCTGTGGGTCGTGCAGGACCTCAGGCCATGTGGCTGCTGGTGTACACAGGCGCTCACAGGGAGGACGCTGACCCCTGCCCACATAAGAACGATTCAGAGAGGGCCTGTCCTGTTTTCAAAGGTTTCTTCTTCCCCATGGAGGTCACTATTCCTGGGACATCCTTTTGTGACAGTTGCTGTGACTTTTAAAAATGACCCTAAATAAAACTTTTTCTACTTATTTTTATGTAAAAGCATTACAAATGGACTCAGTCAGCCCGGTCTGAGGAAGTGGAGAGCCTTCTTGTTTATTATAGAAGTTTAAAAAATAACAGGTTTATATTTTGTACATACACAAACACATTAAGTTTAGAAATTAAGTATTTACTATAAATGCTAATCTGAATTGATAGTGCCAGTGGTTACATAATCCTGTGGATGTACTAAAAACCATTGAATTATACACTTTAAGTGGCTGAATTGTATGGGAATTATATCTTCATCAAGGTGTTATAAAACTAACCATAGTCTAAACTGTTGGCTCTGACATGTGGATATAACATAAATTTTTTGAAAAAGTACTTTTTAAAGGCCAGGTGCAGTGGCTCACACCTATAATCCTAGCACTCTGAGAGGCCAAGGCAAGTGGAGTGCTTGAGCTCAGGAGTTTGAGACCAGCCTGAGCAAGAGTCAGACCCTGTCTCTACTAAAAATAGCCAGGTGTCGTGGTGGGTGCCTGTGGTCCCAGCTATTCTCGAGGCTGAGGCAACAGCATCACTTGAGCCCAGGAGTTTGAGGTTGCTATGAGCTGTGACATCATGGCATTCTAGCCTGGGGCAACAGAGTGAGACCTTGTCTTAAAATAGAAAGTACTTTTTTATTTTTACCTATAGTTTTAGTTATGCGTGTGTTTCCTTCATTGAGGAGAAAATTAAATATGAATTGACTACTCTTCCTTACAGAATAATTGCAGACAGTAGACGCAGAATGGATGCGAGCGATAGAAAATCACCATCAGGACACCACAGTACGAACTGCCGCAGCTGTGATCCCTCTGGGAATTCTAGCATCAGTGAGCGAAAGTTAATGAGAAATAGGATATCTTCACAGCCTCCAAGCATCCCTCCCAAAATATTTACTCAAAGGGAAGAATAGTGACTTAAGAGGGATAAACCCAGCAGACCACCGCCCTTTCTGATAATCTAGGTGAGCACCCTGTTAACTAGACACGCAAACGTCACCTACCTTGCGGTCTTCCCCTAAATCCCAAACGTCAAAGTGCTCGTGAGAAGGCATCAGACAGATCCATATCCAAGGGTGTTCTGCAAAATACTTGACCAGAACACTCCAGAAGTGTCAAATTTAGGAGAGACAAGGAAAGACGAAGCGGAGCGAGGGAATGTGAGAAGCAGATGCAGCCTGGGAACCTGCCTGGGCCGGAGCAGAACACGGACTCTGGAGGAAACTGGGGACACCTGGATAAAGTCTGTGTTTAGTTAATAGCATTGTGCCAGGGGTAATTTTTTAGTTAGTTTGGGTTTTTTTTTTTTTTTTGGTGATAGAGTCTCACTATGTCACCCTGGGTAGAGGGCGTGGTGTCAAAGCTCCCAGCAACCTCCAACTCTTGGGCTTAAGCGAGTTTCCTGCCTCAGCCTCCCAAGAGGCTGGGACTACAGGTGCCTGCCACAACGCCTGGCTATTTTTTTGTTGCAGTTGTCATTGTTGTTTAGCTGACCCAGGCCGGGTTCAAACCTGCCAGCCTGGTGTATGTGGCCTGCACACTATCCACTGAGCTACGGGCGCCACCGGTAATTTCTTAGTTTTGATAACTGTGCTGTGGTTATATATGGTGAAGGGTACAAGCCGACTTCCTGAACTCTCTTTCCTATTTTCTGTAAGTCTAAAATTATTTCGGAATTTAATAATCTATCTATCTCTCTATCTATACTATTACATGTGTATGGAAATGCAAAGATACTATGCAGAATGATCTAACTAGTATCAGGTAGTGAAGTGTTGCACATTAATGAAATTTCCCAAAACACAAAATATTTTCTCATTTTGACTTTCTTTGCCTTATGGTCTGTTGAGTATGTTTTAAGCTATTCTTGACCCCAACCATCATTGCTGGCCTCAGTTATTAAGCACAGTGGTGGTTATTTAGGGCCGAGGAATTGAATGAGAAGTTCAGGCTTCTTTCCCTCTGCACTGGACGGCTTTGAGATCTTACGTCTGAGCCTTACGAGTTTTTTGTTTCTTGTTTTATCTCCCATCTTGAGGCCATCCATATCTGCTCATACAGCTTCTGGAATAACTGTCTTTTTCTGTGATAATTCCTGCTTATGTTTTCCTCTACTTTCCTACTTCTGTCTTTCCCTAATATTTTGTTAGCAGAACTCATCTATTTTGAAGTATTTGTGCCTGTCAATAGTCCATTGGCTTACATAACCATGCCGGGACCTGCCAGTGACCTATAGCCAGCCCAGTGACTCCTGCCCCTCATGGCAGGCACCCCCTCTCTGTTCACCTGCTGTTTGGGTTCACTGCTGTTTAGGTGAGCACCCCGTTAACAAGACACGCGAACGTCATCTAGCTCTGCAGCTCTGGGCAAGTCCCTTCCCTTCTCTATCTCAGTTTCCTCACCTGAAAATGGGGCCAACCACAGTACCTGGATAGTGGGTGCTTATGAAGACTAGAAAAAATTTATACACCCAAAGATCTTAGAAGCACACCTTAGTAAATAGTATTGGTTATTATTATTGTTGCAATGTTGTTATTCCTCTCTGCCATGTTCAACATGATTTTGAGTTTGGGAGCAAAGGATGCTTTTTCTGTATGATACAACATCTTAATAGACGTGTTCCGCACACTGAACAGGCAAGGCCGGGACTTCTCTGATGTTGTTTCCTCCTCATTTCCCAGAAAAGAGGTTTCCCTGCTCCCTCCCTTGACAGTTATGAGAAGGGACAGCTGTTGGCTTAGAATTGGTATATTTTGTGATGGGACATAACCTTGGAGAAAAACTGTTTTCTAGCTCTATGCCATATATTTTGACCAGAATGTAGGGTGCATGTGTTGAAATGTGTTAAATACAAATGCAAATGCACCCAAGTGTGTTAGAGAAATAATCTTCCTTCCAAAGCCCACATCCACACAGGGGGAAAGAGCAAAGATGATCTGGAAAAGGGCAGCATTTGCTCTTGGGTATTCTTCAAGGAATCTCAGGTTACCCAGGCAACAGCCAGCAAACTCCTTGGCCCGCAGAGTATGGTGTCTGGAGCTGGTCTTGAAGCGTCCCTTGGTGCCGGAGTGCCAGTGGTGCCACCCAAAAGAACCAGGAGGACAGTTGTAGCTGCTTGGGCCACTTCAGGGGAATGAGGCATAGGCAACCAAAGTGCCAGGATTATCCCTGGGTCCTCTTTGTGTCAGGAAAGGATACCGGAGCCAAGTGACATGGGAGTCAGGGGCCCGGAGCCCTGGAGTCCGTCAGTATCCCCAGAGTGCTGGTTTCTGCCTCGCAGTGTTGTTATGAGGATTAGCTGAGCTCACACACAAGACTGCAGACATCGCATGGACCAGGGCCCGACTGTTGTTCCTTGGCAGGTCCTTAGCACATAGGCACTTCTAAACTGTAGCAGCTGCTATCATTACGACACTGATTTTTCTCTAATGTGCCGGCCAGCGTTGCTCTCCATCAAGCCAGCTGCTTCAGTTTGCCTTCCTGAGGTGATAAGGCACCTCTGAATCTGTAGATTCCTGAAGTTGGAAATGATTTTCCCAGCGAGGGCTTCTCAGCAAGGGAGATGTCTGCAGCTGTTTGGGGCAGACAGATGCTTAACAGGCTAGGAGACATTTCACAGAGGTATCAGTGCTTAGCAAAAATCAGTTTATAAAATGTTTTAATCCAGATTAGAATTCACCTGACAAATAGTTAACGGAAAATTTCGGTTGGAGTTGGGGAGAGGGAAACAAACCCACCCGCTGATGCTTGGGGGGACCCTCCTGGTACAGAAGGGCCTATAACTGCAGATCAGAGGGAGGGTTGAGATAACGGGAATGTCTCCCTCAGGGAGGATGGATTTCTCTAAGATTTTTTTTGTTTGTTTTATATATTTTTTTAAAGTTTTCATCTAAAAAATGTCTCCCCCAAAAGGAAAATAGCTAAGGAAGAAATAGAACAACAAAGAGCCACATTTTCAAAGTGCAATGGAAGGATAGGCTGCTGGATCCAGGTAATGCAGGTTCCTGCCTGGGGCAGCCCTGCTGGGGGTGGGGTGAGGCTGGAGAATGCAGCCGGTGTTCTCATCAACCCTCTGTCCCCAGTCTCTGCATAGACGGCTTTGGGAAAACAGAGTGAGCAGATTGTTAGGAGATTGGGAAGATTGTTAGGAGTCCTGACCACGGGTCTCTACAGCTGGCAGTGTGATCCATATGACCCCTGACCTTGCTTTAGAGCCTCCTATACCATCTGTGACCATTCCAGCCTGTGCCTTTTTTCCTGAGGTCCTATTTTGGCAGCTCTACAAAATGTGTTAGAACATCCATGGTGGAATACAGGCTTTCTAGCCTTTTGTAAATGTTTGTAAATACTTGTAAATGTCGCATTGAGTTGCCTAACTATGAAGACACCACCCCAGGCTCCCCGAGATCAGCCTCATCCCCACAGGCCATCGCAGTTCTCCACTGGCCTTCACTGCTCAGCTCAGATCTAGGGAGACCTGTGCAGAGCCTGTCACTGTCTTCAGTGTGCCCTCTGCTGCCCTCTGGTTTGATTGTCACTCTTGCACAGTCTTGGCTGTAAATTCATAGATGGTCTTATAAAGCTGGACAAGCCAGTGTGCTGGGGGCACACCCGAGGAGTAGTTGGGTTTGTCCTAAAGCACATCAGGTGGACTTAAGAAAAAAATAAGTGAAATAAAATAATGCCAAGAATGACTACAAAAGAGCAGATACCAAGGAAGACTGCTTTGTCTGTGATCAAGGACATTTAATTACCGGATGAACTATTTCATAATCAGATAGAATAGTCAAGAGAGGTTTTAATATTAAGTGCCAGTATTTGCTGAGCACTTTCTAACATTTCAGGTGTGCTGAGTTAGAGGTGGCGAGTGCTTCCATGCATCCATACAGACCCTGCAACCATGGCAGGCATCACATCATTGGTTCTCTTCCCCACTGGGTTAGGATGTGGCCCATCACCCTTCTCGGTTCATTATTCCAGGAAGTCAGTATCATGACTTAGAGTTGATGCATAAAACAAAACTGGTTTAAGATACTCCTCACATGCTTTGCATCTATCTCCTCATCTTGCCCTTGTAATAATTCCTTGAGATAAAAGCTATGGCCCCATTTTACAAAGGAAGAAACTGAGGCTTAGAGATCCTATATCTGTTAAGTGGTAGAACCAGGATTCTAGTCTATGGCAGTTTGATTCCAAAGCCAGTTCCTTCATTGTGTGAACCGGCTCCTCTAGTCTTTGTTGAGTTTTATTTTTTAATTTTTAGAGATAGGGTCTTACTCTGTCACCCTGACTAGAGTACAGTGGCATCATCATAGGCTCACTATAACCTTGAACTCCTTGGCTTAAGTGATCCTCTCACCTCACTCCTGAGTAGTTGGGACTAGAGGTGTGTGCCACCCACCTGGCTAGTGTTTAAATTTTTTGTAGAGACAAAGTCTTTTTTTTAATAAGAATTCACCACTTTATTTGCTTTTTGTTAGATGATTTTGCCAAACTGCAAACTATTCTAAGCATTCTGGTTCATGAGCAAGGAGTAGGATGTCAGGTGTATTAAATACGTTTTGATTTGTGATATTTTAACTTACAATAGGTCTATCCAGACATAACTATATTGTAAGTTGAGGAGCATCTATATACTCAACATTGCTAATGTCTGACTACTTTCACTACTTACTTACTTGAAAAATAAAACTCTTTCCTCACTTCAACCTTGTGATATAGGTCTTTGATTTAAAAAACTGCAAAACAGGCTCGGTGCCTGTGGCTCAAGCAACTAAGGTGCCAGCTACATACACCTGAGCTGGCAGGTTGCAATCCAGCCTGGGCCCGCCAAACAAGAATGACGGTTGCAACCAAAAAATAGCCGGGCGTTGTGGTGGGTGCCTGTAGTCCCAGCTACTTGGGAGGCAGAGGCAGGAGAATCACTTGAGCCCAGAAGTTGGAGGTTGCTGTGAGCTGTGATGCCACAGCTCTCTACCGAGGGCGGCAGTTTGAGGCTCTGTCTCAAAACAAAACAAAACAAAAAATCCCCTGCAAAACAGTACAAAGATTAGCCCTTATTCATTCATATAAAACAATCTAAGACCGCTGCTTATGACCTGATTTTAAATTACACACCACACAAGTTTAAGGAGGGACAGGTTTCATAGAGAGACCTTCTGAGATGATCCTTTTAATTAAAATTTATAAAGTAATTTTATTCTATAAGATGCTATAAATTCATAAATAAAAACTTAGATTCACACAGAACTGTTTGAATAAGTAAGTAAGTAAGAAGTCTCTTTCCAAGTGAGAGGATTACAAGTGACAGAGGTCTGCTACATGTGATTTAAAATGAAAAGTAATTATAAATTATACCTAATGTGTAAGAATAATAAAAGCATTAAATTTTGATATTTAAATGCTCCTAAAAGCTGTGGTGTGTGAAGGCTATAAAACCTTTACTTTCTGTTTATGCTCTAGCAAAGAATAGAAGAAGTGACCAAGGCTTAACATGACCAAAATTCTTCACATGGTTTCTTGTGACCAAATGTAGAATATAATGTCTTTTTCCTAGAGTCCAAAGATTAAAAAAGTCTCTGATTTGAAATCAGAATCAATATGCTCTTCTGCTAGCCATAACTCAAATATTGCCATAAATCTTTGATGGAGGATTTCCCAAGATGAGGTTGCAAACTTGCATAGAGATGGGGTCTTGCTATGTTGCCCAGGTGGGTCTTGAACTCATGGTCTCAAGGGATACTCCCACCTTAGCCCCTCAAATTGTTGGGATTACAGGTGTGAGATAGTCCTCCTCTAGTCTTAATGCTTAAAAAGTGGTCAGAGAACTAGCTGCTTACTCTGTGTTTCTAAGTTTGGTGAAAATCCCTGGATTCTGAGGGTTTGATCCAGATTGGTATCTCTTAAACCATAATGTTAGCCTGTCCTCAACACCAGGCTGTCTCCCAGTTGGCCCCCTCTGACCCCACTGGACAGCTCTTTTGTGCATACTGTTGGGTACATTCACGTTACTCCTCTACTGGGGACTTAGAGGGTCCCTTTGTGTGCTTGGTTTAGGGCTTTTTCTTCATTTGATATCAGTAGCCTCATTGGCAAAATATTTTGAAGTTTGCCTCAGTCAATACCAAAGGTGGTTTAAAATAGTTTTGCTGTATTATATAGACAACTAGAACTTTCACCTCTGTTAATAATTTCGGTTTTTAAATGTAAGCAGAGTTTACCTAAGTGCCACTTATTTGCACGGGTAATGATTTTGATAGCTGTTTTGGCTTGTATATTTTCATTTTCTGAATGAACGTAAACTTTTGAATCTGGTTTGTGCATTATATCAGATCTCCAAACTACGCAGTTGTTTTGAATTCTTACTTCTTTTACCCAGAGATCTAACTTGAGATGTGATCTGATTCATATCCTTGCCCTCAGGGAGTAAGTGATACTTATTTTAAATTTCCAGTATATAATACTTATGCTATATTCCAGTGTTTAATAATTCTTACTGCAAGGAAATTGCTTTTGAGTCCTAAAATATCTCTCCTGCTGCAGTTTGTCTTCATTGGAAACTGTTAGTTTCTATCTTAATGACAATTCCTAGGGCACTGGACCATATTAATAACAATAATAAACTTATTAAGGGTATACTGTGTGCCAGGAACTACATTAGGCTGTGTACATACTTCATTTAATTCTTAAAATTTTGTCTTCAAGAAAAGTGTTATCATTGTCATTTTACAGATGAGGGAACTGAGGTAAAGTGATTTGATTGGGGTCTTCAAATTAGTAAGTAATTGAGCTTACTCACTTTGAACCCCTGTTTGTGAGAAATGAAAACTTTGGCTCTTTCTGCTACACCGGTCAGTGTTAAGTCTTGCCTTCTCTTTTCTAGGTCATGCAATGCCTATACATTTTTAAGACTTCCTAGATCTCAAGACCTTGAAATAACCTTGAAACACATACCTCTGATTATTCAGCCTGTTTCATGAGACTAGCTCGTCACGCAGAGCTCGAAAACCTTGGATTACTGTCCTAGAATAGGGTGGCGGCCAGTTTGTTTACTTGATAGCAGCATTATTAAATCTAATTCACATACCATAAAACTGATTCTTTTAAATTGTACAGTTCATTGGTTTTCATTATATTTGCAAGGTTGTGCAACCATCACCATAGTCGATTTTAAAACATTCTCATCACCCCAGAAAGAAACTCTTAGTTCATTCCAGCTGCTTTAACAACATACCACAAACTAGATAGATGGCTTGTAAACCACAGAAATGTTATTTCTCACAGTTCTGGAGGCTAAGAAGTCCAAGATCAAGGTCCCATCAGAGACGGTGTCTATTGAGGAGCCTGTTCCTTCTTTATAGATGGCTCCTTCTCACAGGGTGGAAGGGATAGAGGATTTCTCTGGGACCTCTTTTATGGGGGGCACTAATCCCACACATGAAAGCTCTGCCCCATGACCTAATCACTTCCCAGAAGGCCGCCTTCTAATACCATTGCCTCTGCTAATACCATTACTTTGGGGGTTAAGATTTCAGCAACTGAATTTGGGGGGACACAGTCAGACCACAGCAAACCCCACGTCCATCAGCTGTCCCCCACCACGTCCTATTCACCTCACTACTAGCCACCAGTAACTTGCATTCTATTTCTGGATTTGCCTTTCCTAGACATTTCACATGGATTGGATGGTATCACACATTATGTGAATTTGACTTCTTTTACTGAGTGTAACATTTGCAAGGTTCATCCCATTGTAACATGGGACCATGTTGTATTCTTTATGGCTGAATAGTATTCCATTGTATGGAGAGGGATAGGCCACAACCAATCCATTCAGCAGGCAGCAGACATTTGAGTTCTACTTTTTTTGGCTGTCGTGGAAAATGCTGCTGTGCATTTGTGCACAGGTTTTTGTGTTTCCACTCTGCCAGTTTGTTTTTAGCTCATCCCAGAGTGTCTCGGTAAGCCTTTCACTGGCCACCACCATCCTGTGTGACAGCAAATCGAAATAGCATCGGACTCGTTTGGATTACATATTGTCATTGTGTTTTCTGGGTATGTTTCTATGGTCTGTGTTTTTCTCGTAGACCTGCCCTTCATGTGGAATCACATTTGCTCCCAAATCTGAAGCTGGTGCAGAAGGAGGAGCCGTCCAAAATGGCTGTCAAGATGAGCATAAAAACAGCACCAAGGTAACAAGCTCATGGCTGTTGTTCCTGTCAGTTCCTCTCCTGGCGCATCCACCTAAGGTGACATTCCTGTCTTGTCAACTTCTTAGTTCTGGGAATAACTCCTCTTAGGTAACACTGTTCCATGCCTTCCAGTCATTGGGTTTTGAATAGACCTATAAAGAACAGAGAGTCAGAATTAACGCATGTGAAATAGAATACTTACGTGCTAAGCTGGTTGGCACTCCCTTAATGGGCAATAAGACTTTTAAAATGTGTATGTTAGAGTGTTTGGGGAAAGATGTGTGGGGCTGGGAGCTAGATTCAACATATGGTAGATTATAAATGTGTAAAGAGAAGAGGGGCTTCTTCAGAATTAAGAAATGTACTGTGAAGAGAAGGTCAGAGTTTGGGCAAGCAGCAGGGAGGCTGCCATAAAAATTTGACTTTGAGACCATGGTCAGGACTGGCATTGAAAGCAGATAAAGCCCAAACCCAAGAGCCCGTCAAGAAGGGTTGTGCAGGCCAGGCACTAATCTAGCATTTTGGGAGGCCCAGGCAGGAGGATCACTTGAGGCCTTGAGACTAATCTGACCAACAGAGCAAGACCCCTGTCTCTACAAAACGTAGAAAAAATTAGGTGGGCATAGTGGCATGCACCTGTAGTCCCAGCTACCTGGGAGGCTGAGGTGGGAAGATCACTTCAGCCCAGAGATTGAGGTTGCAATGAGCTATGAATGTGCCACAGCACTCATGTCTGGGCAACAGAGCAAGACCGACCCTGTGTCCAAAAAAGGAGTCTAGTGCAGGCCGACTCCCCATGGAGGACTGGGCTCTGCCATCCTTCCTTCTCTTATCAGCTGCCCGGGACTGTTCAGGTCAACCCTTGTCTCTCACAGCCACAGTCGGCACTCACAGTGCTGGCCCCTGTGTTCATACTCACCTCCTAAGCCACAGCCCTGACAGCTCTGGGTTTCTTTTCCCTAGACTCATCCTCACATTTCCCTGAGCCCCCAGATCTTCCACACTTCCTTCTCCTAAAACTCCACTTTGTCTCCAGCTCTTCGCTGGCTCTTCCCAGGATATCACTTTTCTGGTGGCCTGAATACCCAGAGATGCCTTTTGACAAAATAGGACAACAGGGAGAAGCAGACTGGCAGAGAGGCTGAGCATTTGGTTTAGGGCAGATTTGCAGGTGCAGGCCCCTGAGACAGGTCCCAACACCCAGTATACAGAGCAGCGAGACCCTGGCATGGCAGAGAGTTCAGGGGTGGGGTAAGTGCGTGTCCCCTGCACCACTTCACGATCAATGTTTGCTCCCTCTTTGTCTTGAGGCAGGCTTCTGGAGGACCTAATTCTAAAACTCAAAATGGACTTCTGAGCCCTCCCCAAGAGGAGAAGCTCACCAACAGTCAGACCTCTCTATGTGAGATCTTACAGGAAAAGGGAAGATGGACAGGGGTGAGCTTGGACCAGTC
>CAUYON010101436.1:0-13790 GCA_963573935.1 Arctocebus calabarensis | reverse complement strand
AGGACCTGGGCTTTAGTGCCCTAAGCAGTGAAAACACAGCATGTCTTATAGGACAACTCCAGAACATCGCCAAGAAAGAAAACCGTGTTCGTAGTGTCATTGATCAGCGCCTCCTTTTGTTTCTCAAATGCTGTTTGGTTCCTGGCATGCAGGAGTCTCTGCTACACTTCCCTGAAGGCCTTAATCACATCGAAGGAGAGTTGACAGAACTAGGCCGGAAGTTTGGCAAGCCAATGCATCACAATTAGCAGGTATTTGGCCCACACTATGCTGAGATCCTAAAAAATGTTGATACTCTAGCTCAAGCACAAGAGACAGAAGTGGAACCTAACTGATAGTGCTGGGCTCCAGCCATGGCGACAGGGACCCAGGAGCGAGGGCTCAGCATGTTCCTGGGATGATATCACCTGTGGCCAACAGAGAAGCCAGCCATCTTCCTCACTGCAGCCGGAATACAGGGCTGTAGGGCTCGAGCATGTAAACACCAGCTGACCAAACCCTCTTCATTAATAAACTTCTGAGTTGCAAGAAAAAAATAAATAAATAAATAAAAGAGGTTTTGCTATGCCACAAAAAGATAAAACCTTTAAACATTCGAGAAAATCTAGAAGCTTCCTGAAAAGACACCAGGGTGAAAAACTCTTAATACTTCATACATAATTTACCACTAATACAATTAGGTTTAAATCATTTCCATTTCTGTTACTTGGAGTAGGTGTGTATATGTAAGTGGAGAGAAAGAGAAAAAAATAGAATAGATAACGTATGCATCAAAATTGATCTGATTAATGGGTGTATGAATAGAGAACATTTTTTTGGAGAAATAAGCAGTTAAATCTGTTGAATCAATATTGAAAGTAAATAAAAATAGGCATTTTGCTCCTGAAGTAAATTTCTAGTCATGAAATGAACCAAATACTAGTATTCGAACCAAACATACTTATAGTCAAAATTGTACATAAAGGGTAAATTTAAGGGTTAATCATGACATTTCCCATTGCAAACTTATCTTCATCACTGAACCACTCTTCAAAAAAGCATTTATAAAAATGTGACCATTTAAACAATGTGGAGACTCCTCAGAGAGCTAAAAGTAAACCTTCCCTTTGAACCTGCAACCCATTACTAGGTACCTACTCAGAAGAAATAAAATCATTTAAGCATTAGGACATTTCACTAGAATGTTCATCGCGGCTCAATTCACAAGCACCAAGACAATTCACAAGCATCAACCCAAGTGCCTATCAAATGATGAATGGATTAACAAACTGTGCTGTATGTATACCATGGAATACTATCCAGCCACAAAAGAGATGAGGACTTTACATCTCTGGTATTAACCTGCATGGAGTTGAAACACATTCTTCTTAGTAAAGTACCACAAGAATGGTACTTGGCGCCATGTGGCTCAACGGGCTAAGGCACCAGCCACATACACCTGAGTTGGCAGGTTCGAATCCAGCCTGGGCCGCCAAACAACAATGACGGCTGCAACCAAACAATGGCTGGGCATTGTGGCGGGCACCTGTGGTCCCAGCTACTTGGGGGGCAGGGGCAGGAGACTTGCTTGAGCCCAGAAATTGGAGGGCTGTGAGCTGTGAGGCCACGGCACTCTATCCAGGGTGACAGCTTGGGGCTCTGTCTCAAAAAAAGAAAAAAAAGAAAGAAAGAAAAGCAAGTATCTGATGTATGCAATACTAATATGAAAGCAATAGATAAATAGCATAAGAAAAGAAAAGAAAAACACAATTAAATGTACGGGGAAGGGGAGGGGGGAAGAGGAAGGGAAGTTGGTAAAATCTCACCTAATGGACACAATATAAGGGTGTACAGCACATCCCCTTGCGTAAAAGGCTCAACTACAACCTGAACTTTACCTAATGAATGCAAACAATATAACCTAATCATTTATACTCTTATATTAATCTTTAAAAAAATAAAATAAAATAAAATTTGGGAAAGTTAAAAAAATAAATTTATAAAATAATGAATATCTTAACGAAGCTTATACTTTGCAGATTAAAAATTCTTGTCATTTTTAGAGATGTGGAAAGATTTGCCTTTATAAACTTGAACTTGTGTTCCATGAATGAATGTAGCACTAAGTAGTAGGCAAAATCAATAGAGGAGATTCAATTCTCAGGGCACAAAGCTATGTAAACCTAAGGGAGTAAAGATTCTTCTCTTCTTACTCTGATCTAAAGAAGATTTGATTGCTGGGCACTGTAGCTCACGCCTGCAATCCTAGCACTCTGGGAGGAGGTGGGAGGATTGCTTGAGCTCAGAGTTCAAAACCAGCCTGAGCAAGAGCAAGACTCAATCTCCACGAAAAATAGAAAAATTAGCCTGTGTAGTGGCTCACACCTGTAATTCTAGCACTTTGGGAGGCTTAGGGGGGTGAATTGCTTGAGCTCAGGAGTTCAAGGCCAACCTGAACAAGAGTGAGACCACATCTGTACTAAAATAGCAAAACTATCTGAGCATCCTGGCAGGTACCTATAGTCCCAGCTGCTCAGGGAAACTGAGGCAAGGGAATCAAATAAGCCAAAGAGTTTGAGGTTGCTGGGAGCTATGATGACCCCATGGCACTCTACTCAGGGCAACAGAGAGACTCTGTCTCAAACATAAATAAATAAATATTCTTAAAAATAACAAAATTGGCTCGGCGCCTGTGGCTCAACGGGCTAAGGCACCAGCCACATACACCCAAGCTGGCGGGTTCGAATCCAGCCTGGGCCGGCCAAACAACAATGATGGCTGCAACCAAAAAATGGCCGGCCATTGTGGTGGGTGCCTGTAGTCCCAGCTACTTGGGAGGCAGAGGCAGAAGACTCACTTGAGTCCAGGGATTGGAGGTTGCTATGAGCTGTGATGTCACAGCACTCTATCCAGGGTGACAGCTTGAGGTTCTGTCTCAAAAAAAAAAAAAAAGAATAAAATATCTTGAAATAAAAATAACAAAATTTAGTATAAATACAGATTTTTTTAAAAAACAGAATAATTAGCTTGGCATTGTAATGGGTGTCAAGTCCTGGGTGCTTCAGCCCAGGAGTTGGAGGTTGTAGTGAGCTATGCTGTAACCACAATACTCTACTCTAAAGGAAGTGACAGTAGCAAGACTGTCTCAGGAAAAAGAAAAAAAAAGAGGAATTGACCAATCCTGGGAAATTTCATAGCTTGCCTCCACATTGTTAATCACAGGGTTTTCTGTAGTTCCGTGTCTTTTTAGTTCTTTATGAGTCCTATAGTTAGTTGCCTGTTAAACAATGATTTTTAGGGTGGGGTGGACACAGAGTAGTTTTATAGCAGTAAAACACTATCTTGTTGAAATCTACTCATTTCTCGTTTTTTACTGCTACCCCAAACTGACTCAAATTTACAAGCATTCACTTAGATCTCTTAAGCCTGTTCAGGAAAGATTAACTTTAAACACAGACGTTGTAATATACGTGTAATACACATGTGTGCTGGCAGTCATTTTTATGTCCTCCTCACAGAGTTTTATGTGCAACCTCACATTTCTATCATGGGAAAGGAAACACACTTACATGTGCTAAAAATTCCTCAGGTATGTATAGTATAAACTTGGAAAACGGCTGCGGTTTGTGACTTCTAAACAGCATTAAGATATATATTAGAATTATGATTCTATGTTTTCTAAAAATAGTATTTGCCTTTTGTAAAGGAAAAAATAGAGATAAGATATCACAGATCACTTTAATAACTAATTCTCTGTGATCATTGTATAGAAAAGCCAAAAATAATCCTCCTAAATTCAGAAAAGACTACATTTAAGCCATTCAAGATAGAATGAATATTCTTCCAGAAATATTAATTGGGCAATTAATGTACATATTGTATTAAGCTAGATGCTATAAAAAGCATTACTTCACAAACAGCACCTAAACTCCTTATAGGACAGAAAGAATTACCTCCATGAAAGTGGAGGGGATGGATCTACTTTCCTCAGGCAGCAAAGGCTAGGTTTTACCCCAGTAACGAACGTCCCAATATTTGTTTAAAATAGAAAAGGTCTACTTAATCACACTTCATGTTCATCACAAGAAGTCTGAAAAATTGACTTTGTGTCATCCACACTCTAAGATCCAAGCTGTGTAGAAGACATTATTATCTAAAATATTGCAAATTACTTTGGCAAAAAAAAAGTGAACTTTGGAAAGCCTCCCACCAGTCATTAAATGATCTGCTCACCAATCATTAGCTAGATTTAAGCATCCAACTAGGGGCCAAGGAAGATTACTGTCCATAGGCCTGGAATGAAAGAAAGACTGAATCTGAGTGCCACATATCTACCCTAATTATTTTATCTTAAAATGATTCAAATTTTTTTACTCTACTTCATAAAAATCCATTATTATAAACATAAAGCTTTAAATTACTACCAAGCAAAATTACTACCAACCGAAAGAAATTGTATTCGATGGCACTGTATACATTCAATGGCCACATCACGAAGAACCTTTTTAGACATGCAAAGTGTTTTGCACTTTATACTGAGGGCAATGAAAAGCTATTGAAGTAATTTAAATAGGACTGTGAAACAATCAGAATTTTACTTGGAAAAGATCACTCTGTTTGCTAGTGAGGAATGCATTTAGATGGCAGGGAACTCTTTCAGGCCAAAGGCAAGGAGACCCACTTGGACGATTACAGGATCTAGAGAAGATAATGAACATGAATAAAAATTATATAATCAGATTGGATAGAATTAGACATAGTTGAGAAATATTAAAGTTAAATTAAAAAGAATTGGCAATTGATTTGAGGTTAAGGAATGGAGAAAGTCTAGAATGTTTGCAAGGGTTCTCTTTGGCTGACTGGGTATATTGATGGCAGTTATACACAGAGAAAGCTGATTTAAGAAGGAAATAGTATGTGGAGACCTATACATGGAGTTTTTTGTTGTTTTAATTTCAGATTAATATGGGGGTGCATACAGTTAGGTTACATAATTTGCTTTCGTAAGGTTAAAGTGGCAGATTATAGTTGTGCCCTCTTCTCAGGAAGTGTGCAAGATGCCCATGCAATGTACCCATTGACATACCTGTGTTGAGATACCAAACAACCCTTGGCAAACTGCTCTGTTCCATTTTAAGTCTATATAGTTCAAATGGGACTAATCAGACTCCTCAAACTGGCCAGAGTAATCTATCCTCCTGATTCAGCAGTAAACATGTGACCTAAGCTAGGGCAATCAGAGCTTTCCTCAGGACTGTTTGTTTGTTTGTTTGTTTGAGACAAGTTCTCACTCTATCTACCTGGCTAAAGTACAGAGGCATCAACACAGTTGATGCAGCCTTGAACTCCTGCATTCAAGCCATCCTCCTGCCTCACCCTCCAAAGTAGCTGGGGCTTCAGGCACTTACCATGATACCTGGCTAATTCCCTGATTTTTTTCCCAAGTTCTTTTAAGAAAGAGGCTCGAGCTTTTCATGACAATTCCATTTGAAAGCGGCTGTACCTGCTGGTGGTTGCCATTGCCATAACATGGAAGAAGGTGCCTGAGTTTGAGCCCACTCAGAGAAAACAAGGGAACGAGATGACAGATAATGACAGTCTATAAATTCTGTGTTTGGCTATGTCTACCCACTTATATAAAGCAATAGATTCCTGTGCTTTTGTTTGAGCTGCGCTAAATCAGCATTCTCTCACAGCTGAAAACAACCGACTAATCCCTGAGAGGGTGGGATACTCTTTAAAAGGAGTCACTCAAAAGTCACTTGAAGCACTTGAAAGCCTTTGAAACTACTTGAGCAGCTATCAAGGAAAGAGCAATTTTTATTTTTATTTTTATTTTTTTAAGACAGTCTCACTCTGTCATCAAGGCCAAATCGAGTCCCCTCGCATCACAGTAACCTCAAACTTCCGGGTTCAAGCAACCCTCCTGCCTCAGCCTTCCAAGTAGCTGGGACTACAGGAACCACCTCAATACTCAGCTAATTTTTCTATTTTTAGTAGAGATAGGGTTTCACTATTGCTCAGGCTGGTCTTGAATTCCTGAACTCAAACAATTGTCCCATCTAGGATTACAAGTGTGAGCCACCACGACTTTCTGTTGGAGGAATCTCTAACTTTATCTTTAAACTTCTTCCTGACTCTAACATTCTATAAAAATGTACTTAATATTTCTCCTAGAAAAATTCCTTCCTTTTCCCATCTCCTCATGGTGAAAATACCTAGATGTCATTCTTTCGTATATTTTCCTCCCTTGATGGATGATTATTTTTAAAGAGCTTTATGCTTGGGGTACGAGTAAACAGGGAAGAGAGGAGTTAGGTGTTATTCCAAAGAGAAAGCCTGCTAACTTAGCACTGATCCTAGAGGATAAAAAATCTTCAGGGCCCGGCTTGGTGGTTCATGAATATAACTCTAGCTCGGGGAGTTGAAGCAGGGGGGTCACCTGAGCCCAGGAACTCGAGACCAGCCTGAGCAAGAGCAAGACCCTGTCTCTACTAAAAATAGAAAAACTAGCCGGGTGGGCATGGCACTTGCCTGTAGTCACAGCTATTCAGAAGGCTGAGGCAGAAGGCTCACATGAGCCGAAGCTATGATGACACCACTGCTCTCTACTCTGTCCCAAAATAAATAGATAAACAAACAAATAAATAAATAAAACATATTTTTTAAAAAAAGAAATCTGAAAGGATATTTAAAATAAATAAATAAAACATTTTTTAGGGCAGTGCCTGTGGCTCATCAAGTAGGGCGCAGGCCCCATACACCGAAGGTGGTGGGTTCAAACCCAGCCTCAGCCGAACTGCAAAAAACGGAAAAACAGCCAGGCATGGTGGCGGGCACCTGTAGTCTCAGCTACTCGGGAGGCTGAGGCAAGAGAATCGCCTAAGCCCAGGAGTTGGAGGTTGCTGTGAGCTGTGTGATGCCACAGCACTCTACCGAGGGTGACAAAGTGAGACTCTGTCTCTACAAATATATATATTTGGCCGACTGGGTATATATATGTATATATATATATATATTTTTTTTTAAGAAATCTGAAAGGATACTGCTGGGAAACTGGAGGGGACTACCTATCACATTTGGCCCACGTCAGGCACCAGCCACTATCTCATTCCCAAAATAGGTGTATGGGATGCCTCCTCCTCCAGGTAATAGCCCTTGGAGGGCCGAACCCCAGTTTTAATCATTGTGGTGCCTCTTCCCTCTTCTTCCAATAACATTCCTCCCCACCAGTGTCGAGTACAGAGTTTTGCACTCAGTAAGCACTAAGTAAGTATCTACCAAGAGCATTAAAATGTAAAAGTCAGAATTTTCTGGAATACCCACAATCAAATGTGCTTATCAGAAAAAGAAGTCACACAGATGTTTTTGTGACAAGCAGAACCCAAATTAGTCATTCATGATTTCTGCTGATCATATTAGAATCACCTCTACTTAAAAAGAAAAAAAACTCAAAATATCATTGGCTTTTTTTCCACGTAAGCCATATTTAAGCCTGGAATAAGCTTGGAAAGGGAAGAAAAGTATTGAGCTGCAGAGGACTCTTTATCACCAGCCATTTCCTCCGAGTGAGTAGTGCCGTTGGCATTCCCTGGGAATCCACCTTAGCTGCTGAGGTTACCTGACCTGTTGCATGAATAAAGAGCAGGCACGACAGAGCTGCATGTGTTCGCTCAGCCCAGAGGAAACGTGAGCATTCAGCGCTCTGACTCAGCACAGAAAACTGCTGAGTCACCCACCCACAAGGAGGAACACATTAGCTGATTCAGAAAACTAACACTCATCACAGGAAAAAGCAGCACGGCAGCACCAGAAAAGCAAGGCCTCCCCTTAAATTAATCATTCTCCTTTCAATCAATCTGGATATATTTGAGTCACAACCCTATGACAACTCTATGAGAACTTTAGAAGAAAGACGCGTGAGGCCAGGTGCAGTGGTTCTCTCTGTATTTCGGGAGACCAACGTAGGAGGATCATTTGAGGTCAGGCATTCGGGGTCAGCCTGGGAAATATAGTAAGACCCCTGTCTCTACAAAAAAAATTTTAAATTAGCCAGGTGTGGTGTCACCTGCCTATAGTTCCACCCACATGGGAGACTGAGGCAGGAGGTTCACTTAAGCCCAGGAATTTGAGGTTGCAGTGAGCTATTGAGATGGAGGATTGGCCAGGATTACTTAACTGAATCAGGAAGTTTCAAACCACCCTGATTAAAATGGGGTACAAGTCAGGAGGTTTTCAAACTACCCAGCTCAAAACAAGATGGGAGACAGGACAAACGCTCAGATCCAAGGTGGTAGAGGAATCAACCATTTCTTGACCTTGCAGCTTCTTTATAACCTCATCACCATAAAACTTTCTAAGGAAACCTCCTAATCCCATCCTGCACCTGACACCATGACAGATCTGGATTAACCATATTTAGTCAAAAGGAGAGTATCAACCTAACTCTAGGAAAACAATACTCCTTTCCAAGAAATAATTTGAATATCTCCCCCCTTATTTAGCCTATAATTAAGCTTAAATAAAGGCACAAAAGAAACACGAGGGTTGTTCTTCTCCTCAGGGAGAAATAGCCTGTACTTTGTCTGTGGGGTATATTTTCTATCCTTCCTGAATAAAATCCACCTTCACTTTATACTGCTGGCTGGCTCCTGAATTCTTTCTTGGTGAAGCCAAGGACCCACTTAGACTTCAAGTGATTCCCAGCATTCGAAGTTACTTTCCTCTGACAACTGAAGAAGACCTTGTCACAAAAAAAAAAAAAAAGGAAGAAAGGCTCATGTAAATATGAATGCTAAAGGCAAAGTGTGGGCGCATCAGTTAGGAGGGTCTCTGCTTTCATAGCTATTCCTTTCCATACAATCAGGTCAAGTTCACAACCAAAGAACACTCTCTCTGCATGCTCCTCTAGTCTTCTGAGGGATTTTTTTTGTGAAGCTCTTTGCATTGGTATATTTATATTCCTTTCATGGACATACACTCATGCCCACTTTTACTTTCTTTATTGCATAAAATATGACTTCATCTACAAATGAACTACCTATGCCGTGTAAATGAGGTAACAGTACTATGACCATGGGCACTGTTCTGTGTGGTGGTGAAGAAGTCTGGCTTTAGAATTAGATACTCCTAGTCGGCTTCAAATAGAACCTCCACCACTTACTAGATACATGAATTTAGACACACTGTTTAAGCCTTGCAATGCTCATTTTCCTCATTTGTTCATCAGGACTAATAATGCCTATCTTATTGGATTTCATTAAAGGTCAGATGAGATAATGTCTATAAAAAATTAGCCAAGATTTGTCAGATAATCAATCAATGATATTCATTGTTATTTGTTTTTAACCTGTAGGAGAAGGCTGGGTTCCATGGCTCATGCCTATAATCCCAAAACTTTGGGAGGTTTAGGAGAGAAGAATGCTTGAGGCCAGAAGTTCAAGACTAGCCTGGACAACATAGAAAGACCCTCATTTCTACAAAAAATGAAATAATTAGCCAAGCATGGTGGTTCATGCCTGTAGTCCCAGCTACTCTGAAGGCTGAGGCAGGAGGATCACTTGAGCCCAGATGTTGGAGGCCACAGTAGGCTATGATCACACCCTGTACAAGTATTGACTTCAGATAAGCAAGATTAGTAAAATTCTGTACACTTAAAAACAGATTATTCTGTCTTTCTTTTCTTTTTCCTTTCTAACTCACCAAAGCCAAATTCTGTAAATCTGCCAGCCTGCAAGTGCCAGTTAGTAAGCACAATTGCTTTCTTTATTGTAATTGTTTACAGTACTGGTAGCTTCGCATTTGCATTGTTAATAGTCCTTTCAAAGTGTGCCTGCCTTAGGTTTATTAAGAAGGTTCAAAACCTTACAAGTTGCCATAGTAATTCCAAAATATTCAGAAACCATGAAGTATTTATAAAAATAAAAACATCACAGAGAAAAACGTTCTGAAAGAAAGGAACATTCTATGTCTTTAATTCAGAAATGTTTCCTTAGATTAGGAAGCAACTTAATGTAATTTGAATGCAGTAGATAAGTGGTATTTCCACTGCATCAGCATGGGGTGTGACCAAGACCACCTCCCTTCTCCCCGGAGGATGCTGCAACACTGTCTAATTGAGTCTTACTATATGCCCACCCCCATCCTAAAAGTTTTGTTAACTCATTTGATTCTCATAGCCAATCCATGAAGTAAGTCCTATTTCAGGCCCATTTTATGGGTGAGAAAACTGAGGCACAAGGAGATTAATATGCTTGCTCAAGCTTGTACAGCTAGTCAGTGTTCAAACCAGGTGGAGTTAAACAGTAAGTTCCTGGAATGTGTTATCATTTATAACCACTGGTGAAAGTTGTAAATGTTAAGAATAACCTGGAATTACAGTGCTGTATTATTTAAAAAAACAAAAAAACAACCTACAATTACTGTGAATCACTAGGCAAAATTATGTTCATGACAGAAGGAGAAGCTTTTCCTCAACAACTAGGGTCCAATGTTCCAATGTTTGGGGGCCTGAAAATTAATTGAAAGCAGATTAACAGGAGAAAAAATAAAGTTTATCTACATAGGCACATGGGAGTTTCGCATCAATGAGTAACTCACAGAATAACACAAAGTTAAGGTTTTTATACGTCAGCTTAACAAAAGGGTGATTCTTAGGGCTTCCATGGGAGAGTATAGAAAATTTAATTGTGCTTTTTGAAGCCATTGGGAATGGATAATCTGTCTCCATGGTAGCCGAATCTGAGGGAAACCTTGGAGAGGGGTTAATGGCAGCTGTGGTTTCTGGAGGCTCTCCTCACTCAGATAAGAGAAACATCAGATAAAATTTCTTTTTGCCTCTTCTATAGCTCAAATGTTTTTTGTAAAACAATCTTTACACTAACTGTGAGGGTCTGAGTGGATCGTCATACTAATACAGTAATCTCATATGTGGGGTACAAGGATAACACAGGATCACGTTCAAAATACATTCAGATTAGCTTTCAATAATTGGCATCAATAATTAGTTCCTAGTTACAATGTTGGAAAGTAATTTTTAGATCAAACATTTTCAGTATCTACAAGCAATATCATAGTCATGTAATATTCATTATAGGTAGTGCGTGGCCCACAGAGGGGTCAAACAAATATTTACTGAATGCATAAAAGAATCACTATAAATATTAAATTGTCTTATGGTGATATAAATAGATGGTAAGTTTCCATGTATTTGTCTTTATTACTTACATGAAATATTAATTTGTTTTATTTATCAATGAACATAACAATTATAGTAAGAATTATAATTCAAGTTTATTAAGTAACTGGAGAAAACTCCATGTTCTTATGGATTGGAGATCAGTATCAGCCAAGCATTGTCAAACACTCATAGTTGAAACCTTACTGGCATGGTTAGTGGCAAGCTACCACATGACTGGCGCTCTGTGCTAGGCCTTGGCCAAACTTCAGAGTAGACAAACTCTACTGAATTAGTCAGACCCCTCCAGAATTGAATTGAGATATGGATATAGATATAGATGATACAGAGATTTCTTGTAAGGCATTGGCTCATGCAATTATGGAAGCTGAGAAGTCCCATCATCTGCCATCTGTAACTAGAGCCCCAGGAAAACCAATGGTGGAGTCATAAGGTCTGAGAGACAGAGAGGTGGTGAGGTATGTTCCAGGATGAGTCTGATACCATCTGAAAACCAAGGACAGGAAGAGATCAATGTTGCAGCTCCAGTGATCAAGCAGTCAGGCAGAGAGAGAGTGAACCTAACCTTTCTCTGCCTTCTTGTCCTATTCGGCCCCTTAAATGATTAACAATGCCTGTCTATTTTGGGGAAGGTCATCTGCATTACTTAATTCACCAATCCCAATGCTAATCTATTCTAGAAACACCCTCACAGACACACCCAGAAATAATGTTTAATCTGATATGTGGGCATTCCATGGCCCAGGCAAGTTGACACATAAAATTAACCATTATGCCCAGGGAACCATGCCTATTCACAGACCCTATATCCTCAGGCTCTCTTCTCAATTTTTTCCTTCTGGCTACCCTAACATCCTTCCTTTACAGAGTGAACAGCAAGAGTTGAAACTGGTGCCTGCCCCAGAAGCGTCTATTTTACCAGACTTCAAAAACTTAACTTAGAAGAAGGAATCACCTCTGGGTGTATTTTACTCATTTTTACACTAAGTCAGCAAATATTTGTTATGCATAGGTTATATAAAAATACTATGTCATTTTATGTAAGAGACTTGAACATTGACAGATTGGTATCCCAGAGGCATCTGGGAACCAATATCCTAGGGAACCTTACTCTAGGGGCATGATTGAATGTTGCAGGGAACAAAACAAATGAAAAAATTTTTTTCATTCTCCGCCCTCACAGTGTTAACATTCTTGACTTTTAGCGAATTGTCAGTCATCTAAAAAACACTTCAAAATACAATCGAAAGAAATATCCAAATGTCCATAAATAATTGCAAACTGTAAACCCACGGAGCATCTGTAAACTGGAACTTTGGGTGCCAGCCATGCTGGGTTCTCATCCTCTTCTACCATTCAGCTAGCTTTGTGACTGCATCAAACTGCTGATTTTCTCATCAGCATAACAAGTCATTTAGCATGATGTTCTTGAAAGAAATTAGACAGAATAATGTATTTTTTTTGAGGACATAATTTCAGTTTCCCAGATTGAATTACAGGCTGTGTCCTTACTCCATGAATAAAAATAATCACCAAAAAGTTTAGTGTGAATTATCACATATATGGCATGCTTATATGTATTATAATTATTATTAAAATGCCCAATACAATATTTTGGAGTCATCTGTAACCTCAGATAATAAGGGATATTTGTTTTTAATTGTTGGGGTTTTATTGAGGGTATAAGAAACCAGGCTACACTGATTGCATTTGTTAGGTAAACTACCTCTTATAATTGTGTCTTGCCCCCAAAAGGTGTGTCCACACACTGAGACCCCACCCTCTTCCCTCCCTCCCTCTCTTTGCTCTTCCCTTCCCCCACACACACCCCCCGCCACCGTGTACTAGGTCATTAATTGTTGTCATATCAGAATTGAGTACATAGGATTCATGATTCTCCATTCTTGTAATGCTTTACTAAGAATAATGTGTTCCACTTCCATCCAAGTTTATACAAAGGATGTAAAGTCTCCATTTTTTTTAATGGCTGAATAGTATTCCATTGGATACATGTACCACAGCTTGTTAATCCATTCCTGGATTGGTGGGCATTTAGGCTGTTTCCACATTTTGGCAATTGTAAATTGAGCTGTGATAAACAATCTAGTGCAAGTGTCCTTGTGGTAAAAGGATGTTTTTTCCTTCTGGGTAGACACCCAGTAATAGGATTGCAGGATCAAATGGAGTTTAATTTGAGTTCATCGAGGGTTCTTCATACTTCCTTCCAAAAAGGTTGTATTAGTTTGCCGTCCCACCAGCAGTGTAAAAGTGTTCCTTTCTGTCCACATCCACGTCAGCATCTGCAGTTTTGAGATTTTGTGTTATGGGCCATTCTCACTAGGGTTAGATGATATCTCAGGGTGGTTTTGTTTTGCATTTCTCTAGTAATTAGGGATGAAGAGCATTTTTTCATATGTTTGTTAGCCATTCATCTGTCTTTTTTTTTTAAATATGGTTCCCCCTTTTAAAAAACTTTTAACCTATGTGTATGTTTGAATCTAAAATGTCTTTTAGTCTTTTGTAGGCTGCATTTAGTTAGATTTTTTTTTTTGTCTTTTCTAGTAATCTCTGCCTTTGGTTGGAATATTTAATCCCTTTATACTTAATTACTGAT
>CAUYON010101433.1:0-49710 GCA_963573935.1 Arctocebus calabarensis | reverse complement strand
TGGGGACAGACGCAGAGATTGGAATGATGCAGCCATAGCCGAGGAACACCCGGAGCCTCCAGAAGCAAGAGGCAAGGAAGGATCCTTCCCCAGAGCCTAGCGGGAGTGTGACCCCCATGGCACCTTCATTTCAGACTGCGGGGCTCCAGAACAGGGACAGATCCCATCCCTATTGTTGTAAGACACCCTGTCTGGGGTACTTGGTTCCGGCAACCCCAGGAAATTAATACGGCCATCCCCCTTGGATCCTGGCCAAGTGGCCTTCCTTCACTGAGTCTTGGTGAAATGGGGTAAATGAATTGGGGCTAAGAATAGTATCTGCCTCCTCCATTGTTGGGAGGATTAGGGAGATAAGCTGTGGAAAGTGCTTAGCCCAGTACCGGGCACTAGTCTTGCATCTTTATCATTAACTGAGTCGGGAGAAACAGATGGAGGGCCATTAAAAAGAAAAACAGATTACAAAGACAATGGAATGAAACACAAAAGCAGGTGATGCTTGACTCTCTCCAAGGGCTCCCTGCCCCCTGCCCCCTGCCACAGACTTAAGACCCTTTTAGGGTTTGCCCTGGACCTGCAGGAGCCAGTCCCTGGCAACAAGATGGCACCGTGGCCTGCCCTGCTGGCTGTCCCCGTCCCTGCCTGTCTACAAGGCTGCTTCTTTGTCTCCTCCCTGGCAGGGGCACTGCTGCCGGGTACTCTCCCTGGCCTGAGAGGTATCTTCATTCCTTACCTTGATCTTGGCAATCTCTTTGGGTTGGGTGTCCCAGGAAGCAGACTCAGAGACGGAGTTTAAAGGGCAGGAAGTTTAATAGGGAGAGCCCCTAGCACCAAGCCCCGATGAAGTGGAGGTAAGAGCAGGGTCAGACAGAAGGAGCCAACAGACACCTTGACAGCCTGTGCTGACCCCGAGCCCCTGGGGAGCTCTGCTAGTAGAAAGACCCTTCAGAGTTTGACTCCTTTCCTATATAGCTGTGGGAACAAATGACCACCAACTTACCGCTTACAACAGCAGACGTTTATTCTCTTATAGTTCTGGAGAACAGAAGCCTAAAATGGGGGTGTCAGCCTGGTGGCTCTAGGGCAGAATCTGCCTCCTTGCCTTTTCCAGCTTCTAGAGGTCTCCTGCATTCCTTGGCTCTTGGCTGCTTCCTGCATCTCAAAGCCAGCAATCACATCACTCTGATCCCTGCTTCTGTCATCATGTCTCCTCTTTGACTCTGACCTTTCTTATAAGTACCCTTGTGATTACATCAGGCCCACCCAGATAACCCAAGACAATCTCCAATCTCAAATCTCAAGATCCTTGACTTAATGCTATCTGGAAAGTCCCTTTTGCCAGGTAAGGTAACATATTCACAGGTTCCAGGATGTGGATATCTTGGGAGATGGAGTTGTCCAGAGAAGGGTCTAGGTGACTAGGCCTTTATTCTTTCCTCATATTAAAAGGTCACTGGAAAGTGTGACTTTGAACGAGGCATTCTCTGTAGCTGAGGCAGACCCTGAAGGTGCTGACAGCTAAAGGGGACCCCTGAGAGCACTCCCACAAACTGGGACAGCAAGACCTTCCTTGAAAGGGAGTCTGGGTGGTATATCACAGCGCCCACTATGATGCTCCATCCCCAAATCCTAACACAATAATGGGGACCGAGTAGGTTTGTTTGTTTGTTTGTTTTTTTGAGACAGAAGTCTCACGCTGTTGCCCTGGGTAGAGTGCCGTGGCGCAGCAGCGCACAGCAACCTCAAACTCTTGGGTTTAAGCAATTCTCTTGCCTCAGCCTCCCAAGTAGCTGGGACTACAGGTGGCCACCACAACATCTGGCTATTTTTTTGTTATAGTTGTCATTGTTGTTTGGCAGGCCAGGGCCGGGTTCCAACCCACCAGTTCTGCTGTATGTGGCTGGCGCCCTAGCCGCTGAGATACAGGCACTGAACCTCAAGCTATGCTTTTTCACAAGATTCTTTGTTTTTTTTTTTTTTTTTTTGAGACAGAGCCTCAAGCTGTCACCCTGGATAGAGGGCTGGGGCATCACAGCTCACAGCAACCTCTAATTCCTGGGCTCAAGCGAGTCTCCTGCCTCCACCTCCCAAGGAGCTAGGACTACAGGCGCCTGCCACAATGCATGGCCATTTTTTGGTTGCAGCCGTCATTGTTGTTTGGCGGGTCCGGGCTGGATTCAAACCCGCCAGCTCAGGTGTACGTGGCTGGTGCCTTAGCCCGTTGAGCCACAGGCGCCGAGCCACAAGTCTCTTTGTTTTGATTTTGTAAAAGTAATTATAGTTCATCTTATCTCTTTCAAACAATAAATTGGATCTATTTCTTTCAACAACTGGTATTAGGGGGATCTAGTGAAACCCATGTTTTTCAAGAATCACACCTTGATTCATTCACTTGCCAAGAGTAACATGTTTAAACTCCAATGGGACAACTCACCATCAGGTAATATCCAATAGCAGACACCAGACCTCTGGGCCTTCCAGCTTGCCTGCCTATTTCAACAGCACTACTTAAGTCTCCTGGCCAACCCAGCCATGAAAGGTTGAAATCACTAGTTTCTTTTTCATATTAAATTTTCATAATATACATTTTAATTCATAGCATTGAACCTTGTCGATCTTTACCTCTATTACCTGACCTAATCTTCATTGCATTATGGAGATGACTGATCATGGGAGACTATTGATGACCACTGCAGGCAGGTTGACTTCTAGGTCTGCATTTGGGACCAATATGCTTTTCTTTCTCCACAATTATTTTGTTTACACAATAAAATAAAAAGAAGTAGATAAAAGCAGGTTAAAATGCGGGCTGTGCAACACCAGCATGGGAAGAATTGTGCCCATGTCTCTAACAGAAAACAGCTTAGCAGTTTAACTGTGTTGTCACCCCCAACAATCATCATCAGAAGAGAACGCTGGAGCCCCCGCTGGTAGCAAGTGCTTAGAGGGAGTAAATGAATGACTGAATAAATAACTGAAAGTGAATTTCAAGCAGCAGGAATGGGTTTGATCAAGTCAAGAATTCAGCCTGCCCATTCAGGCCTTCCAAAGCCTGTGCGTGCCTGGGTCAGGCTAAAGGTGAGCCACTGCCTCGTTTCAAAGGGGGCAGGCAAGGTACAGACACCAGTCTCTGCTGATTACACACTCGGAGAGCCTGGAGAGGCAGCAGGTGAATCCAGGCCAGAGATCTGGGTTCACGTTTCCTCTCTGCCTCTAAGCACCTCAGCCTGGACATCTATACAGTGGTGGTTTTGCAAGTTCAAGTTCCTTCTGCGACGTTCCAAGAAACTATGGATCCGGTAAGTGGTTTGTATATAAGTGCAGGAACAAGGTGCGGGAGGCAGCAATTCTAACAAGCTATGTCCAGGGTGAACCCTCGAGGAGCTCTTCTTGGGATCCCCTGAGGATTTTGGTAAGGTGCAGATCCTAAATCTCGGGTCTGGAGTGGGGTCCGAGATGCGCGATGCTAACAAGCTCCAGGTGGTGCTGGTGCTGCTGATCCGCGGACCACACTGAGTAGCGAAGGACTAGAAGGGCCAAACTTGCAGGAGGCTGGAGGAGGACGCGGACGGACGAACAGGAGATGGGGAGGATGGAAAGCAGGGCGGAGGAGGAGGAAGGCGAGCGCGGGCTGGGAGGAAAGGTTGGCGGGAGGCCGGAGGCGGCTGCGGGGCTGGAGCGAGGATGCGCAGACCGAGGCCGGGAGGCGGGGTGCGGGCGGCTCCGCGGCTGCGCGGGCGCGTGGTGGTGGCGGCGGCGGCCGCGGCGGTAACTCAGTCCCGGCCCGCGCCCGCGGCGCCCCCGCTGCGGCCGGAGCGGCCTGGCGGCGGGATCTGAGCGCAGCGATGGCGCGGCCACCGCAGCAGCGCCTGGGGGCCTGGGCGCCGCTGCTCTTGCTGCTGCTGGAGGGGCCCGCAGCCTGCGCTGCCAGCCCCGCGGACGACGGCGCGGGCCCGGGGGGCCGGGGACCCCGGGGCCGAGCGCAGGGGAACGCGGGCGCAGACGAGTCGGTGCCGCGCCACGACTCCTCCTACGGCACCTTCGCGGGGGAGTTCTACGACCTGCGCTACCTGTCCGAGGAGGGTGAGGCTGCGGGAGGGGACAGCTGGAGCGGGGGACTGAGGGACGGGGACGGCGCGGGGGTGGTAAGGACGCCAGTGGAGACCGCTCTGACACAGCCGAGGCCGGGACGGAGAGCGCGCTGCTCGGACCCGGCAGGCTGGGAGGAAGGGCCCTCCCGAGCTGTCAGTGCCTGCTGCCCGCTTTACGGGCGGGGAGACTGAGGCCGCAATCGGGAGGGTCACCCAAGCCTTGGGAGGTTGTGGACGGTGCCAGGTGGGGGTGCTGAGTCTGTGCTCCCCCAGATCTCAGAATCTGGCTTCCACCGTCTTTCGGGGATGGTGGGGGAGGGCGCCGCATCCGGCCTGGGGTGTGCAGAGACCAGGACAGCCAACCTTCTTCTCAGTGTTGACCTAAATTTGCAGTGACTAGCGCCCACCTCAGAGCAGTCTGTTCCTGCTCACTGACCCATCAGAGCGGCTCACACCAGCCTCCCCACTCCCTTCCTCTTCGTTTCTGTCACCACACAACTCATGATCCCCTAGTGGGAGCCACCATTGTTGAGGCCTGCGGGGCCCAGAAGCTGGGGGTTTGTCAGCCACTGACCTCCCTGTAGAGCTACTTCAATGAACACAAAAGCAAAGACTCTCCCTCGTACAACTTTGGGTAGTAGTGATTTCCCTTTTCTACCGCCAGGCATACCAACAATCAAGCTGGGGTTTGAAATGTGTACCCCTGCAACCGACATCTGTTAGTGGAGAGTCTGTAGTTAGAGTTAGTTTCAGCTGTATACAACAAGCAACCATTAATAGCTTCAAGAGGACAGAAGCTTTTCTCCCTTGTAAAGAAATCTGGAAATAGGCAGTCCAGAACTGCTGTGGAGCTCCGTGGTCACCAGGGACCCAGGTGCTCTTCTGCTTCTTCCTTATTCTTAGCATGTAACTTCATGGTCCAGAACGACTGCTTGAGCTCCAGATATTACCATCACATTCCAGACAGTGGGAAAGAGGAAATAGGAAGGTCACTGACTACTTGATAAGGGGAATACTCAGAAGTTTCATATCACAATTATACTTCATTGGCCACAACTGAGTCATGTGGTCACACTTAGGTACACACGAGACTGGGAACTATAGCCTGCTAGCTGAGAATAGCCTTATAACTATTATGCCTAGTTAAAAAATTATAATTAGTGTATTAAGGTAAGTGGAAAGAATAGATTTGAGGAAATATATTACTTAGAGGCTTAACTACCAAAACAGACTCCAACATATAGTGGCTTAAACAAGATAGTTTATTTTTCTTTCAGATAAAAATCTGGCTGGTGGGACAACTCTGTTCCAAAAGGTCATTCAGGGACCCAGGTTCCTTCCATCTTGCTGTTCCACCATCCCAAGACTGTGAAGTAGAAGCCAGGTTGTTTGCATGTTCTTGTTTGAGATTGAGGAAAGAAAAAAAGAGAAGTTCAGGGCAAGCAGTTACCTTTTAGGCTGGTTTCACAAATCTCTGTTCCTCATATTCATTTGACAAAAACGTAATTATGTGACCTAGCTGCAAGGGAGGCTAGGAAATACAGTCTTCTAGCTGGACAGCCATATGGGCAGGGAGATAGAGAAATTGGGGAGGTAGGAAGACAAAAAGCAGAAGCAGAATCTATCACTCTAGAAAAGAATATTCCAATGCCCATATGTTTCTGAAATCATCTAATGCATATTCATTCTGTACCCAGTCTAGTACTGCCAGATGACATAAATGTGGCTCATGAGAGTTTATATTCTGATTGGACACATATATCTGACAAATGAAGGACAAAGTCGTATTCTATATGTCATTTTGTACCTTCAGAGAGAATGGACTTTTCTTAAATAGTCTAGTTTTATGAACATAGATATCAGGTGGGCTGCAGCCATCAAGGACAACTTCATAGAGTCAAGCTAGTAAGTATGAAATACTCTAGTGAGGGCGGCACCTGTGGCTCAAAGGAGTAGGGCGCCAGCCCCATATACTGAAGGTGAGGGGTTCAAACCCAGTCCTGGCCAAAAACTGCAAAAACAAAAAAAAGAAAGAAAGAAATACTCTAGTGAGACAGAAGGGGGGGGCATTTAGGTGAGATGACTATATGGGGGCAGCATGGCTTGTGATGTGTACAAATCCCTGGTGTGTCTTGCCCCCCCACCCTATTCTGCGCTTAAAACCAACTTAACCATTCTAAAGCCCGCCCCTAACCCTGATGGTGTTGCACTAAAGAATCTGTGATGCTCTCTGGGTGAAACTTCAACTCCTTTATTGGAAACTTTCTCTCTGCCCCCCCTTCCTTTTATAACCATCTCTCACCCCTCCTTTCCCCCCCTGAGAGATGCACTCTTCATTCTTTTCCTATCCTCTTCTGACAGTTTCACTTCCTTCTCAAATATAGATTGTACTACCATCTGCTGGGTGCCAGTGGGGATGTTTGTGGGGTGGGCCTGTCAGAGGCAGCACCTCTGCTAGGATACCTTGGACCTGGGCGTTAGCCCTGTGAGTCCTTAATAGAGACTTTTCCAAGATGCTTAGAGAGAATCAGTGATACAGCCTTAAAGGGAGACTGAGGAGGGGCTGCTAGAGAGGGAGAAGCAGAAACAGGAAGGAGGGGTGTTCTGGACCAAGATGAGGCCTGATAGCATGAAGACAGAGACTCAGTGGATTCAGGAGATGGGAGATAATAGGTGAGCTTTCCTAGGAAGGAGTCAGTGGAAAGGGTGTTTGACCTTGAGGAAGTGGCAGACAAGAGGTGGCAATATTGCCTTTGTTTAAACTATTCTATCAAAATAATAATAATAATAATAATTTTTAAAAAAAGAAAAATAAACTATTCTATCAAGACAATCAGCAGCTCGGCGCCTATGGCTTAATGGGCTAAGGCGCCAGCCATGTACACCTGAGCTGGCGGGTTCGAATCCAGCCTGGGCCCACCAAACAAAGACAGCTGCAACCAAAAAATGGCCAGGTGTTGTGGCCGCCACCTGTAGTCCCAGCTACTTGGGAGCCGGAGGCAAGAGACTCGCTTGAGCCTAGGAATTGGAGGTTGTTGTGAGCTGTGATGCCACAGCTCTCTATCCAGGGTGACAGCTTGAGGCTCTGTCTCAAAAAAAAAAAAAAAAAGACAATTGGGTTTGTCCTTTTCTACTGATTGGGCTATTTGTTTTCCTTTATGCAAAATAGCCACTTCTTGTGTTCTGAGTTGCCAAGAAACTGAGGTTTTTGATGAAAAAATGGCCTGATAATATGAAGTCAAAATAATGGAGGTAGGAATGGGGATTTCACCGAACGGTGGAAGAGCCCACTGACCATTACCTCCCTTGTATAGGGACTAGTTCCCCAGTGTCCAGATTGCCTGCAGCCCCCACATCCAGAGCCTGGATACTGGTCAATTTGGTTTCTCAAAAACAAACAAATTCCCTAGTGTGTATTTTTCTTAATTTAAATTCTGTTTTGTCCTCGCTAGTTTTCAGAATTCTTGGCATTCCCACTGTTTCATCTTATTTTATGCACCCTTACAGTCTCTGGTCAAATGCCACCTCTTTCAGGAAGCCGCCTCTGATTTTCTCCTACTCTCATCCCCTGTCACTAGGCAAGGATACTGTCCCACAGCATGGTTTCTAACCCTTCCATGACCCTCTGCTCTCTACAGTCAGGAATTTAGATAGGTGCTCGAATCCCCCTACTCATACCTCTTTCCCTGAGGTTCTCAACCCAGAATCTACATAGTCAGAACAATGGCAAAACAGATTACCATTTGATTGTGGGCAAATACCCTACTTGGAGGGTACTCTGAAAAAAGTCTGACTGAGTTGAGTGTTGGCTTAGATTTAAGTCCCAAGTGAAGCCTCCTGCTCCCTTCTCCCTGCTGCTAAGATGGCCACATTTGAGGAATAGACCTTGAGTCTTAACCCAGCCAGCTACATGGATGATGCTAACTAGCCTGCCCTTGGAGCCCCATACCCAGCCTAGATATGAAAGACAGAACATTATTTGCAGTTGCTTATCTTGAAGGCATGATGATATGACCACTTGTAAAACATTGCCCAATCCATGATTGACCATAGACTTCTGATCACAATTTTTCCTGTCTTGGGAAAGGGCTAGTAAGGAAGTGGAGAGGAGGACAGAGCATGGGGCAAAGGGAAGAAGTTTAATGGACTCCCTATATCCTGCCCATATGTAGCATGTATGGTATGTGGATACCTAACTCCTCACTCTATAATCAGAAAGTTCTTTGAAGGTAACAATGTACATCAGATTTATCTTTGTATCTTCCGTGAATCTAGCTTGCTAATACATTACATAGAGCCAACTTTGTTTTTTTGTTTGTTTGTTTTCTGTTTTTTGTTTTTTGCAGTTTTTGACCAGGGCTAAGTTTGAACCTGCCACCTCTGGCATATGGGGCTGGCGCCCTTCTCCTTTGAGCCACAGGCGCCGCCACCAGTAGAGCCAACTTTGAACAGGTGCTTACTATCTGCCATATAAGGACCCTTATCCATATAAACTTTAATCCTTGCAGCAATACTCCAAGTTAAGTACTATTATTACCTTCACTTTAGAGTTAAACTGACCTACAGAAAATTGAAATATCTTAGCTAAAGTCATTCAGAAAGTAGCAGAGAACGGTGTGGTGGGGAACGTTTGTTGATTGACTTCAATAAGGTGGTGATAGGTGTCTTGCCTGCTGGTGTGGACATGCACAAGGCAATGGATTTATAGGCAGAATTGAGTATTTTTACATGTGAACTGAAGGCTTTGGAATTGATATGGGTAGGACTGTAGGTTCATAAGCATTGGAGTGCCACCATGAAGGCTACGTTTACTTGTGTGTGGAACTTTACAAAGTCTCTTTGCATTTTTTACTTCATTATCTGACTCTAACGGGCAGTCTAGGAAGAGGCTGATGTGGTGCTTCTCCGAGATGAAACCGAAGGATGTGGCCAAACACTTTCTGGTTAAGACTTCAAGGAATCAAGTGCTAAATTAATACCTGAACACTGTGATCCAAGCAGTTAATTAGAAGCAATAAATAGCGAGCCAGAAGCCATTAACCATCCAGCAGAGTATGGCAAAATAGGCTCAAGGGATTGCAAAAAGGAATAGACAGTGACCGGGAATCAGACAAGAATGGAAACCACAAAACGATTGAGAATCTGAAAAATCAATCGGGAATGTTACAGGAATATCTGAAGGGAGGAAGCGATAACAGAAAAAATGAAGAAGAAAACAAGGGCTGTTAATTGTTCTGCAATACAGAACAGTTATTCGAAAGGTTTATAGAGTCCATGAGAGAGGAAAGAAAGAGGAGGAAGGAAAAGAACTTATATAGCTGTCTTTGTAAAGTCCCAGATCTATCCAGGTCTCATCCAGGTTTTTATTTTCAAGGGGGGAGAAAACACATCGAAATGGAAAATGGAATGAAAGGAACAAGCCAAAAAAAAAAAAAAAGTCAAAAAAATGGTTGAATAGATTAAATGAAGCTGAGAGGGAAGAGCTGGCTTTGTCTGGGTGGTTCAAGCCACATATGTCAAGACTCAAGGAGACAGGTGTTGAGGAGGTGGGACGTGGTGAGTGGGGTGAGGGGCACTGGAGTGACAGGGTCCGACTTTTGCTTTAGAAAGACGGTGCGTGGTGGAAGGAGTAGGAGAAAAGCCAGAAGCCAGACAAAAGGCAGAACCACAACTAAAAGGCAGGCTCCATTTCTGAGGGAGGACCAGCAGGAAGTGATTACTGAGTGAATGTGCCACGTAGGGGATGGGGGACTTTCCAGGGACTGAGCTTTGCAGATGGGGAGGCTGTGGGTGGCAGTGGGATTAGAGTTGGCTGTTGGATTGAAGAAAAGAGGAAAGGCTAGAAATTATAAAGTGAGAGAAAGAAGAGAACAAACTAAAAGTAGAAGGAAATAATAAGGCTATAGTAGAATTAAGAAAGAAATATTCAGTAAAGAGGATCCACACGGCCAAAAGTGATTCTTTGGAAATATTAAAAGGTTTATTTAGTCATGGTTATCTAGAGAAACAAAACAAAGAGGATATGTGTGTATACAAAGGGGCTTCTTTTGTAAGGAATTGGCTCACATTATGGAGGCTGGCAAGTCTGTAGTCTGCAGGATGGGTTGGCAGACTGGAGACCCCAGGGATGAGCTGATGTTACAGCTCAAGTTCAAAGACCATCTGCTGCTGCACTGCTGGGAGGAGGTCACTCTTTGTTCTTTCCAGGCCTTTGACTGGATGAGGCCCACTCCCATTATGGAGGGCAATCTGCTTTACTCAGAGTCCATCAATTTTAATGTAAATCCCCTCCAAAAACACCCCCCAAAAACAAAACACCCCTCCAAAAACAAAATAATGTTTGACCACATATTTGAGCACTATGGCTCAGCCAAGTTGACACATAAAATTAACCATCACAATAATCTATGGCAAGACCAAGTAAAAAAGAAGACATAATATTATGAATAGGGGAGAACCTTAGACCCAACAGATATTGAAAAGCTAATTAAGTTGTAATTGTTACAACTTAATAAAAAGACAGATAACCCAATTAAAACATAGGGACAGCCTTTAAAAAGACATATTTCCAGACAAGAGGCAGAACCCAAGCACGAGTAAATAGGCACGAGCATGTGAAAAGGAGCTCAACATCAGTGGGCATTAAGTAAATGCAAATCAAAATCACAACGAGATCCACTTCAAGCCACTATAATTTTAAAAAAAGGAAAATAACAATTGGTGAGGATGAAGTTGGGGCCCTTACGTTGTTAATACAGGGTAAAGTGGTACAACTACTTTGGAAAACAGTTTGGGAGTTCCTCAAAAGTTAAGCACTTTTGAGTTAAGCACAAAAGGATGCAGCAGTTCTCTAAGAGAACTGACATGTTTGTGCAAAAGCATGTACCTGGCGGCATTATTCATCACAGCCCCCAAATGGAAACAACCCAAATATCTGTCAACAGATGAATGAATAAACACGTGTAGTCTGTCCACAGGATGGAATATTATTTAGCCATAAAATGGAATGAAGTTCTAATACAGATGCATACTACGATATTAATGAAGCTTGAAAATATTATACTAACTGATAAAAGCCAGACACAAAGGCTACATGTATGATTCCGTTGGTGCAAAATGTCCAGAACGGGTAAATGCATGGAGGCAGAAAGGAGATCAGTAGTCGCTAAGGTCTGTGGGGAGGAGAATGGAGAATGACTGCTACCAGGTACGCAGTTTCTTCTTGGAAATGTTCCACATTAGATAGTGATGATGGTTGCACAACCTTGTGAAGATACTAAAACCCACAGACTTGTACAGTTTCAAATGGTGAATTTTATGGTGTGTGAACTATAGCTCACTAAAAATGGAAGGAGATAAACAAGCTAATAACACAAGGAACAGGCCCTCCACTCTGTAGACTAGTGCTAAGATTACTGTCCCCATCACAGCCCAGGTTTGATTTCTGCTCGGGGAGCCAATCCCTCGGAAATGGTTTCTGGAAGATTCCTGGATTAATTCCCATAAAAAGGCTGCAGTCAGAGAACAAAAGGGTTTCCAGAAGTTAAAAACACAAATGGAAAAACAAATTCAGTGTAACTGCTAAAAGACCAATCAAATGACCTGGAAGATACAATTCAGGAAATCATTAACAAAGACAAAGGGACAATGGGCCACATCCACGCTCGCAGCCACCAGCAACTCAGAGAAAACCCAGAGCTGTCACTTGAGTGACACAGGCACCTCTGTTGAGTGCTTCTGCAATGACCAGGACCTGAGACTCTCTAAAAAAAATGGAGAGTCCTAGGACATCTTTCAGACCCTTATCAGCAGTAAAGCCGGGAGAGAAGATGCAGGGTCCTGCCAACGTGTGGTCTCCCACCGCATCAGTGTCTACAGAGGTGACCTTGTCACCCCCGCTGTGTGATTCCTGCCCTCTCCTAGTTCTTCTCTCCCTAAACTAACTGATTAAAGTGGGTTAATCAATTGACTAGTTAATCAGGCCTCAAGGCTAAAGAGGCCTGGATTCTAATGTCTCCATGTACTGACTTTCATTTTCCATTGCTTGTAGGTTTCAAGGTGACCAATCCAAGTTCAGGGATGTCCTGGGATCTTCTAATTGAAAGCACTGGTGACCTCTCTAATAGAAAGTTTCTTTATTGCTCGGTCACCTCCGTTGGTCTCTCATATACTCCATCTTTGCTCCTCTTGTCTCCATTCATTTATTGACATTTTGTTATTTTTGTGTGCTTTTTGGAAGAGAGAAAGAAGCCAGGTGTGGTACCTCATACTTGTAATCCTAGCAATCCTAGCCCTCTAGGAGGCTGAGGCAGGTGGATCACTTGAGCTCAGGAGTTTGAGACCAGTTTGAGCAAGATGGCGAAACCCATCTCTACTAAAAAGATAAAAATTAGCCAGGCATGGTGGCACATGCCCATAGTCCAAGCTACTTGAGAAGGTGAGGCAAGAGGATCCCTTGAGTCCAGGAGTTTGAGCCATAAGTTATGATGCCACCACACTCTAGCCTAGGGCAACAGAGTGAGACTGTCAAGAGAGAAAGAAAAGTTATGATTAGTCTACCATAATTACTCAAAAGTTATAATTATAAGTTTATGCAAGTAACCACATGAAGAATCTCTGAAAAAATGTTAAACATGAAGAAAGGATATCTCCCCCAGAATACTTCTTTGCTTTTCTTACATATTTTCTCTTAATTCCTTGACAATTCTATAAAAATGGACTTAATGAACTGGTGGTTTTAAAATATTTTTGGAAATTATATCCATTTTTTTTTTTTTTTGTGGTGTACTGGCATCATAATTCACCTAGCTCAAAACTCTTGGATTCAAGCAATCCTCTTGCCCCAGACTCCCTTCAGGGATCATAGAACAATGTGATGAAGAACCTAGGAATTAAACGATTCTTGTTATTAAAAAAAAAGTCTTCAAACAGTGTTGCCAAAAAAATAATAAAAGGAACAACTTTATTCCAATGAATAAAGTTTAAAATTTTAAAATTACATAGAGTAATTCCTAGAAAAATACAACTGACTCAAGAATTAGAAAACCTAAGTAATTTTGTACCCATCGAAGACACGGAGTCAGCTAAAAAAAAAAACAGAACTAACCATCCAACCAAGAAAGTTCCTGGCTTGGTTCTACCAAATATTTAAGGGATAGCTAATGCTAAACTTGAACTATTTCAAAAGACAGGAAAAGAAAATCTATAGTGGAGGGCAGAGTATTACCTTGAATCCTGAGTTCTGGGCATGATTTTGAGTCCGTAAGTTGGATATCTGACATTTGAGTCAGAACTGGGTTTTGTAGGGTGAGGGAGTGGCATGCAAAACATCCATTTCTCTTTTTTTGCAACAGCTTTATTGAGATATAACTCACTCACCATACGAGTCACTTCTTCCCATTTAAAGTATACAATGCAGTGGTTTTTAGTATATTTACAGGGTTGTGTAACCATTATCACGATCAATTTTGGAATGTTTTCATCACCTCCAAAGAAACCCTCTACCCTTTAGCCATTACAGTCTTTTCATCTTCCTCTCCTCAACCCCTGCTCTAAGCAAACACTGATTATTATTTCTCAGTATTTGTCTATTCTGGAAATTTCATATAAATGAGATTATGTAACAGGTGGTTATTTGTTACCCTCTTCTAAGCCCAGAGTGGCCTTCCAGGTTCTTAAGTGTGGCCTTTTGATTGAATCCAAATTTTACAGAACAAAAGCTTTTACTTGTATTAATACTATTTTTGTTTATCTTTTATATTTTTATTTTTGAAATGAACATATTTAAAATACCAAAGAATAAAATAAGGTTCAACGAAATCATCCTCCCAGATTGACCTGTACAATTAAAATATTAGCGAGCATAAGGAAGGAGCTGACAGCTGCTACAATTATGATTTAGTTCTTTTTTTTTTTTTTTGAGACAGAGCCTCAAGCTGTCACCCTGGATAGAGTGATGTGGCATCACTGCTCACAGCAACCTCCAATTCCTGGGCTCAAGCGAGTCTCCTGCCTCCACCTCCCAAGTAGCTGGGACTACAGGCGCCCGCCACAACGCCCGGCCATTTTTTGGTTGCAGCCGTCATTGTTGTTTGGCGGGCCCAGGCTGGATACGAACCTGCCAGCTCAGGTGTACGTGGCTGACGCCTAAGCCTGTTGAGCCACAGGCGCCGAGCCAAGAAAACTCTTTTTAATCGTAGTCCTCACCCCCAGCCCCCAGCCTCCAGCCTACTCTCTCTCTTCTTGGAAGAGATTGCTGCGCTCGCTCTCTCCACCTCTTCACCAACCCCCATCCTGCCTGTGGTCCTACTGCTCCCCAACTGCTCCACCCCCATCCCCAGGGGCTCCTTGTAGCTGAGTCCGGTTCCCAGGGCTGTGCGGTCAACACTGACCCTCCCTGCTCCTGGCGATGCTTTCTCTCCCTGCCTCTCCAGCTGTGCTCCTCACTCCCCGGCTTTCCAGAGAGCCCTCAAATGCCAGGTCCTCACGCCCCCCCATCCTCTCAGCTGTTCACCTACTCCCTACCTGTATTTACCACCTGTGAAGATAACTCTAGACATTTTAATTTTTGTGCGAAATTCCTCAAGTCTTAAAATATGGCATAGGTCCAATAAAACACATCTGCGGACTTAGCCTGTGGGTTGCCGGTTGGTCTCCCCCCAGCGTGTGTACATATATCAAGTCCATTAAACCTCACATAATCGTCTGAGTAAAGCATTCTAATCATCTCCATTTTCCTGCTAACAAACGTGAAGCACTGACAGGTTAAGACACCAGGATGTGGCCATATGTCCCATCAGAAGGTGAGGACCAGTCTGGACGCCTGGGAGCACACAGAACCACAGACGGACACCACTGTGTGTGGCCTTTACTCGGGGAGGCTGGGCCGGAATGCGTCCGCGGTTCTTCCCTCCCTCTGTAAAGGAGTTACGCTGCCCTGTGGCTTCACAGTCCCTCCTGCTAGAGCAGGTGGGATCATACGTCCCTGCCCCACTGATGTGAGTCTTGGCTGTGAGACTTGCTTTGAAGAGTGGAAGTTCATGGATCTGATGCCAGTAGAGGCTTTAAATGAGCTTGCTGGTTTTGGCTGGTCATTCTTGCTCTTTCCAGGTTACCATGAAAAGAGCTTGTCTCAAATGGTCACTGCCCTTCAGCTGGGGTCCCCAGTTGATGACACATAGAGCTGACCGGGAGCCAACCGTCTTGGTTCATGGGAGTCCAGCACAGCCCCAGCCCTGCAGCCTGACGAGGGACTACCCAGCCACCCCAGAGGCTAGTGAGCAAGGAGACAGGTGCAACCAACCTCGGAGATTTGGGAGGCTGTTCGCATGCACGGCAGGACCTGGCTGTCGACCTGGCTGCTGTCTGAGTGCAGGGGAGTATGTCCCTGAGAATGTGACCCGTGCACTTGCACACGCACAGCTGTGCCCTCCTCAGATGCAAGCCTGCTCTGGGGGCTCGGAGATGCATCAGCCTCCCAGGCCCTGCCCTTGAAGACATATTCCTACGGGACAGCTAAGGCATATTCACAGTCACCTACATCGCAAGGTCGCCCATCTACAAGAGAGGCTGGGAAGAGGTGGAGGGGAGGGAAATCTGACCTCCAGGCAGCAGGTGCTTTGGGTTGAAGGTGCCTCTCTGATTGGGCTTGAGGATAAGGGGCGGAGAGCCAGGAGCTGAGGGCAGTCTGGCAGGACAAGGTGGCCACACACCGGCCAGCTCAACTGGGCTGCAGAGGTACCAGGCCCACGGCCCCTCACCACAGGGCTCAGACCGTACCCTGGGGGATGCCTTGGGGTCCAGCTTCCAGAAAGTTCTGACAGAGGGGTGGGACAGGGCTGGGCTCAGCATGGCTCTCCGGGCTCCTGGAGGGTGGAGGGCACGGCTGACCAATGGTCCCGCAGTACACAGGGCCGCTCACAGGGAGCCCGGATGGGGGTGGATGGTGGCCCTAAGAGGCAGGGACTTTGTGGAAAGGAAGCTTGTGCCTCCTCTGCCCCACACGCCCAGGCTGTGAGCTCCAGAGGAGGTCATCCTCCTCTCCTGCTCTGTCGCCAAGGCCCAGGCCACGGGGGATTCAGGGGGGCCCCAGGAGGAAATCTCCCCAGTCAAGCTTCTACATCCAGACTCCCCTTTACTCCTGGTGGCCCCTGGGCATGTGCACACAGCACAGTGGTGGTCCCTGTGGAAGGAGCACCAGTCCCAGGAGTAACGCTGGTGGCAGTAACATAGCAAGGCCCACTCAGCACCCAGTGCCCAGGTGCCTGCGGAGCACCCGTCAGCTGCAGCACCCTGACGGCGCTGAGAGGACAGCATTGCCGTCTTCCCTGCATGAGTGGGAGGGAGTGGAGTCCAGAGAAGAGAGCTCAGCCAGGGCCACCCAGCGCGTGCACAGTGCAGATGCCGCTACAGGGCAGCCCTCACCACCTCCCAGGCCGGGTGCTCCTTGCCTGAAGTCACAGGCACCCACTGAGAGAATCCGGGGCTGGAAGGGGGCTGGGGGACACCGGGGGAGGTGCGGGGTGAGGCGGGTCCAGCACCTGCGGCCTGTGCTGGGAAACAGGGCTGCCCAGAACTGAGCACCGCCGCCCTGACTTAGTGCTCTGGCCAGTCTCCTGCTCCCTGGTGGAACATGAGACCCCAGAAGCCCTAAGTGCCAGGGCCAGGCCCTCCTACAAGCCTGGAAAGGCAGAGCCAGGCAGGGTCGGGGAAAGGTTTGTCCTCACACACTGCCCACAGTGGCCATGTCCTGAGGCCCTTCCCGGCCACGGCCCTGCTGCAGGCCACAGAGAGGACCTTCACTCTGCTGTTGCTGGTGAAATTGTCCCTGTGTTCCACCCAAGTCTGGACACTCTCACTCAGCCCTGGGACCCAGGGACACGACAGAGCAACCTGCCCTCCTGTGCGTTGTTACTAACCCATTTACGGGAAAGAAGCTGAGGCTTGGAGGAGCTTGCACACTTGTCCAAGGTCACAGGTCTCCAACCTGCCTTGCACTTAGAGAAATGCGCCCCCGCTACCTTGTCCACTGTTTTCCCCGAAGGAAAGAAGCTGAGAAAGAGAGTGAAGAAAGTAAGTACATCAGGATCCAGGCAGGAGGCGGGCAGAGGAAAGTCCATCAGGAAAGGAGTTGCCATGGTGTTGAAAGAGCTGAGAAGCCAGGTGGGGTCTGAGGCAACCGGAGAGATGTGGCAGTGGGAGGCCACTGGCCAGAGGGACAACGGGGAGAGCTGGTGCTGCAGAGTCCAGAGGCCATGCCATCCTACCAGAGAGACACCCCAGCTTTTCCCTGGACCCCGTCCTTCAGGCCCCACCAGAGATCCTATGGTCCAACCTTGCAGGAAACCAGTCGCCAGGAAGCCTGAGAAGCAGGGTTTGTGGGGGCTACTCCTGTTCAGCCCAGAGCAGGGCAGGGGCAGGGCGGGGGTGTCTCTGCACACAGACAGGAAGATGGGCAGGCCACTGGGCATGGGGCGGCCTCCCCACCCTCTTGTAAGAGGGGACACGACACCCCCCAGCAGGACAAAGGAAGGCCCTGGTGGTCCTCCCACTCATTGCCCGGCTTGTTGCAATGGCGGTGGGAGGGAGACTCGTCTGTTTCAGCGCTAAGCCCTTCACACTGTGTGGTCCTTTAGAGCTGCTGCCTTCCTGGGGGCTTCTGAGGGTGACTCCTCAGGGTGCGCTCCCAGGAACGGAGTGTCCAGGGGGTGTGGAGCACCCCTTGCTGTATTCTGGCAGGTGTCCCAGGCCCTGTCTGCGTGCAGGTGTGTGTACACAGGGATACACCCTCTGCTGACCACAAAACAGGGCAGACGGTATTATTCAAAGGGCCCTGCCTGGCCCTGGCAGCAGCTTTGTGCAGAGACCAAAAAATTAAACTAAGAGAAAACCCGAGGGCAGACACAAGCCCGGACAGGTGTGCAAGTGGGTCAAGCCATGGCCACTTCCCCAAGGCCCTCAGCAGAGCAGGGCAGCTCTCTCTCCACACTAGGCCACACCCCTGGGAAACACCAGCCATATCTGGGCCACAACCTGGTGTCAGCCCCTAGTGAAAGTCTCTACTGTGATCAGGGGTGGGGCACACACAGTATCATCCCTACAGTTTGGGGGGCTCCTGGGCAGCAAGGAAGCTAGATTTTTGCTAACACCAGCATGTTCAAAGCCTTAGTCCTTCGATCCTGACCCATGCCACTAATAGGTATCGTGGCTGGCCAGCTCTGTGCCTCCAGCTCTGGGCATAGCCAGGACCTACACCTGAGTTTCTCTGAATGGAGTGGGCAGGGATAACTCTACGTCCCTGGAAGGGCAGCCCAACAGCACCCAGTAAAGCACCAGGGAAGTAGCCTTGGGCCCACTGTCCTGCCCGCTTGCTTACAGCTCTGACTGGGGCAGCAGCCGACTCAGTGTTGACTAAACACCACCTCAGGACAGATGGGGGTGGCAGGCTCTGCCATGACTCCCTGGTGGCATCCCCACAGCAGAGGGCAGCCCTGACAGCTGGCACTTCTAGGCCCCACCAAGGGAAGAGTCAACTCCTTTGCGGTGTGTGGGTCCCCAAACCCTGAAGCTGGCAGACAGCCTCTCTCGTCTCAGTCAAGGCAGCCGCAGGATGAGCAGACCCAGGAGGTCAAAGCCACTTGAGCCGCCCACAAGCCTTGGTGTGGGGTCCCACCCTCCAGCCCAGGGTGTGGTGAGTAGAGCATTTACTCTTCACCACCCCATCCCCCTCTAAAACCTGCCACCAGATTCCTGTGTCGGGACCCTGGAGCAGGGGACAGTGAGACAGTGACAGAAAACATGTGTCAGGCCATCAGCCTGGGCTTTGGTGTCTCAAAGGCATCGTGGCCACGGGATCTCCTCTGCTGCCAACCACAAGTCTGCCCCGGGGAGGCACCTAAGCCCCACCTGCCACTGTGCAGACCCAGCTCTGCTTCCAGATGTATGCCCAGGCCATGCCCCTCGGGAGGCAAAATGAAAGCAAAACAAAAATCCCTTCTCACAATCAAAACACAGCCTGACACACAATGGCATCCTCTCTTCTTCCAGGGTCCCTCCTGAACCACAGCTGGGCAGCAGCAAGACCTTCTCCAGGCTGAGATGGCAGCCTGCTCCCCCGTCTGAGGTCCAGACCAGAGGAGTATACATAGCTATAGATATTTTAAAATATTTTAAAATATCTGTAGATATTTTTTTGAGGTCTCACAATGTGCCAAGAACTATTCTACCTGGTGAGGTTATATAAGCAAGGGTTCAAAAGAAACCCAGAATGGTGGAAACCTAGACAAACAACACACACACTAAATGAGTGAATTACACCTGTAGCTAAAGGTGATAAACGCAATGGAAAACTGCCTTGTAGAGGAAAGGGATGGCCGGGAGTGGAGGGCAGATTTCACTGAGAGGGAGAGGAGCGAACAGACTTGAATAGCAGATGGGCTCAGCCCTATGGGTCCTGGCGGAGGCTGCTCTCGGCAGAGGGACCAGCCAGAGCAAAGGCCCGGTACGGAGCAGCCTGGCGTCTGAGGAGGCCTGTGTGGCTGGGCGGCGTGCATGAGGGGAGGTCAGACCCTGCAGGTCCTTCACTGGCAAGATGTGGGCAGAGGGCAGGCCCGGCTTGAGCTCCAAAAGGGCCGCCCCAGCTGTGTTGAAGGGAGTCAGAGGCCTCAGAGGGGCCGCTGCAATGACCCAGGAAGAGATGACGGGCCCAGGCTGGGGGGCGTAGAGGTGGCGAGAGGTGAACGGGTCTAGATTCTTGGAATTTGCTGATGGGTTGGGTGTGGGGCCAACAGGAAGGAGAGTCACGAACGGCTCCAAGAAGGGAAACACCGAGGTTTCCAGTGAAGGGAGGCCAAGGCCCTGCTTTAGGGGACAGTCAGGAGACATCTGGGAAGGCAGCTGTAACAGCTACCGCTAAATCTAAAGCTCCCTGACAGCTTAGCAAGTGGGAAGAGGACCCCCAGAGCTGAGGCTTGGGTATCTCAAGGCAGATGGCTGGGCGCCTTCAAGTGGGCTGGGGAGCCAAATACCTGGAAAAAAACAGGTGGCGCCACCCAGTGCGAACTGGGTCCTCTGTTTGGTCCCCAACCTGAGACGTCCTTGTCAGGCATTCGGAGCCCCAGCTGATCTCGAGTGCCCAGAGAAAATCTTCGGGGGGCCACCCCTTGCTGTACAAAACATACCAAGTTCTATCTAGAACTCAGCAAATACACTGGATCTGGAAAAAGGGGAGGGGGAGGGTAATACAAAATTTGGCAAAGAGCTCTTGCTGTCCGGCGTGCAGAGAGTCAAAGACGAGTCTGTGCCGAAGTCCAGGCCCTCGCCAAGCACTGAGCTTTCCCGTAGAGCCCGCACCTGACAGCCCGGGCTGTGGGACTTTCTGCTCCTTCACAGTTGAAGATGTCGCCCAAGACTCACCTCCCTAGGGTCAGCAAACTTCTTTAACATCAACAATGACGTCGAGGTGCAACAGGAGGCAAAGACCTACTGAAGTTCTGCCCGGAAAGTGTGGGGCCTGGTGCCTGGCACAGAGAAAACGCTCCACGTATACCAGCTGGCTAGAGGGCGCTAAACGATGCGGAGACTTCTTTTACTTAGTGAGCTCTTTTAAAAAAGAAAGTTGCAAAAATGAATGCGTTTATAGAAATAAAGGAGAACAGCCCACCCACTCTGGTTGGCCCACTTACTCTGCAAGTTTCACAGAGATTTATTTCTTCTGCTGGATTATTTCCTCAAGCTAAATTCCCTAGGGTAGGATGACTGGGCCAGAAATCCAGATGATTTCTGGATCTTATTAATTATTACCATATTCCTTTCCAGGAAAAGATTCTCCCAGTTCATGTTCTACTCAATACTAGTGATCCCGTTTATACTTTTTCTTATAGTAGACTTCACATTTTTTCTTTACAAATTCAGGGAGGACAGCATAATTCATTTATATTCCTTTAAAAGCCAGCAGGAGCATTTTTGCAAATGTTTGCTTTTTCTTTCTAGCGTTTACTTTTTAAATCTGCTTAAGCATAAACTGTCGATTCATAGCCTTTGCCTATTTATCATTGACCTTTAATTAATAAATATTAACTAATCACCTACACTGTGCGAGGGGCCTGGCAACATCCATTTTAAAGGAACTTTCGAAATACCACGGCAATGAACTTCTTGCTTATCTCATTTAATTCATATTTCCCCCTAGTCTGACCATCCATTTAATATTTTAATATTTATTATTACATGTTAAATTTTAAAAATCCATGCCAGTAGATTTGTGTCATGTTTTTCTACATAATTTTTTTTCTATCAGAGAATTTAAGCTTGGAAAGTTGTCATCCCATGATACAATCAATATTTAATTCTATTTAACATTTAATTCTATTATTTTACTTTTAAAACATCAAGCCTTTCATTCAGTGCTTCTGGATTAAAGAATATTTTACCAAACAACTATTTATGTGGACTGTAATACCAAAAAAATCCCCAAACTAAACCAGCCCAAAACAAAACTTTCAAATACATGTGGGGAAACTGACTCAAACAAAGTGAATTAAACTTCTTTACTAGAGGACGCCTTAGAAACTTAGCACGCTAATGAGTCTTGTGAGTCGCTAAGGTTTGGGAGAACGGGCCAGTTAATATAAAACATTTTTTTCAAATCTTGTGACCGTGGAACCCTTTGCTTTTGAAGCACCTCTTGGGGTGCCATACTTACGACAATGTTGCTTTGTCTCAACTTCAAACAAAAAAAACTCAAAACCCACAGAGGGGAGGGAGGTTTCTGTCTGCTTCTTTCTCTGCCGCATTCCCAAACCACAGTAGGCGCTCAGTAAATATGACATAGTTGAATAAACAAATGAGGACGGGCACAGATAGACCCATCAGCTCCAGCACAGCCACACTAAGACACACGCTTTCTAAGACGTAGTGGGTGCAGGGATTTAGTGTGGTTTTCTGCTGTATCCTTAGAACTCAGAATAATGCCAGGGACAAGCAATTGTTAAATAAATGAGTATGTAAAAGAACAAGTCCCTGGTCCAACCCAACACCTGACCTCATCTCATGAAGTTCATAAATGATTTTTCACGCCAGTATCAGAAGCCCAGCTGTACCTAGCCGAGCAGTGGCAGCCATCCTGCCCTGGGGAGGCTGAGGACCAGACTTCTTTGGCACTTTCCAGGGTAGGTGGAGATTCCAAATCCTTCCCTTAACCCCAGCTTGGAGTTGGGTGGGAGATTGCCATGTACTCAAAGTGACCCTGTGTGCAGAGCTCACAGAATAAGATGACAAGGGCTGAGGCTTCGGGGGCAGGGGAGGTCTGTTACGATGCCAAATAGCTCTGTATCCAATAAGCACACCACCATGGTCACTGCCACCCTGAGAGTGCCGTCCTGTCCTTTCTCCTCATCTTTCAGCCATCACTCAGCTGGACGTGAGACGCTCGGGACCAACCGTGCTATACAGGAGCCTACGTTTGCATGAGGCTCATGGGGTTCACTCTCCTACAGAGAGTGCGTGGATGTGTGGGGAGATGGGTATGGGCTGCTGTCTATGCCGTCTGTTCCCAGCAGCTGAGGGGACACCGACCCTCACCCGGTATGCCCAGCATCGAGAACAGCCAAGTACGATTAGTTTTCAGGAAAGAGAACCCAAAGCCTGGCGCAGGAGCTCTGGCAACATTTTCCAAATATTACCCCTGGGTAATATTTCTTTTCAAAATGCCCCAGTGCAGACCCAGAGAGCCCTGTGTCACCACCAGTGCAAGTCCCGCCAGCGGTTCAGGGAAAACAGACGCCCTTAAACCAATCCCCGGGTCTGAGGTTTTTAGAAGCCTCTATGGCAAAGAAGAGAGGAAACAATGAGCTTTATAAAGAATCGTATTTATTTCCATTTACAGCATCAAATACCATAAATAAAGCTAAACATTGTTTTGCTGTGTGCAAAATACAGGATTCTGTGTGGCACTGTAAATGATGACAGGGGTCACAGACATGCGTTGTGATGAGGTGGGAGCCTAGCCAAGGAGGAGGCTGACAGGGGAGGTGGGCACTCTTTGGTTGACACTCTATACAGGGAGGGGCACTCTGCAAGAGAAGGTAAAGACAAGAGCAACGACTTCGTACTGGCCAGAGGCGGCACGGACGCAGCGCGGGACGAGGCATGCGGCACTGGGCAGGCAGGTTGGGGGCGGACAGCTCGGACCCGGGCAGGACCTGGGGCTGCGAGGCCTGGCCTACCCCAGCTCCACTGTGCTGGGGGCGCTGTTTCTCGTGACGAGCGTGTGGACTGTCCTGCTGCTCCAGGTAAACGAGTCAGCAGGACGTGTGTTTTAAGCAGAGCCACAGGGTCGTGTAAACTGGTGGCTCCAGAACTGGGGCTGAATGAGTCGTTTCTCCAAAACCTCCTTGACTGGGATCGTGGCTGCTCTATTCGAAGCTCCTGCACCCTCTGGGGCTTTATGAGCCAAGGGAGACAAGAGGAGCCACAGCAAAACCTTTGGATCTGCAGCGCAGGCTCCAACAGAGAAGGGATTTACTAGAATAGCTGCAACGTATGTGTTCAAACTACCCCAGGTGGGTCAAGCTCTGGATGAAGCTTGGGTGGGAGTAAATATATTTTTAAAAATCCCTCCAGAAAGAGCCAGCCACCTATGGGTGTTGATCAATGTCGTTATTAATCTTTATGTTAGAACCCATTGAAGATGCTGGTATGTGTGAACTTTTTCAGAGACTGATAGATAAAAGTGTTCCTTTCCAAGGTGACAGAGCCCTCCCTAAGGAACTGTCTCACAGTCAGGTTGACCCTCCCAAGAAGGAAGTGGCTTTGCAGGCACAACTGGAACAGCATGCATGCGGACAGGTCCAGGGGACAGAGGTGAGGCGGGGCATGCACTTGGTGTGGACCAGGCTACCGGCTCCAGGGGAAACGGAGTCAAGCTGAACACCACCCCACGTTGTTAACCGACCATGCCACTGAACCAGTCTGTCAGTATGCAAGACACTCACAGTTAGCGCAACCAGAAGCACCGGCGGGGAGGACGGGGTGCAGAAAGCGGGTTAGGCGTTAGTACCACTCTCTGAAAATTGGCAAGAAAACCAGTCACCTCAGAGTAGAAGTGTGTCAGCCAAGAAGTGGGTGCAGAACTGGAAGGCTGAAATGAACTGAAGGCCACAGTGTAAGGTTGGAAAGAGAGAGAAAGACAGAAAAGAGAACTTAGTGAGGGGAAAAAAGAAAAACGGATTACAATGAGAGAAGGCATCAGAGTTGAAAATAAGGCAACCATTGTACAAACGGGAGACCTACCCTGAGCAAGTCACTGCCTGCGTGGGAGAGACGACCCCTTCTGGCGGTGACCAGTTACTTATTGCCAGAGAGGACACATGCAGTTTGCTTATTGCCAACACCACTGGAGCTGCAAGTGCCGTCAGGACCTCCCTCTGTGCCCCCCTGTGCTCCAGCGTCTCCTACTCATCCTTGAGTACGTCATGGAGGCCTCCAGGGGTCTGCCCCCTGGGATCACCCGGGTGTGTTGCTGCCGCCCACCAGGAAGGTTCAAAGTCTCAGAACACACAAACATCGTAGACGTCTGCCAGGCACACCCTGTCTCACCAGAGCAATCCAAACCAGTCTCCTTACAGCCATCTATGACATTCTTAGAGATTCCAACTCTGGCTTCATAGAACATACCACACAACCTCCCAGCCTGCCCTGAGCTGATGATGATCACAATAACATGGCTGTTCACATCGTGACCTTGAGAATGTACTTTCTACAATTAACACAAAAGGAATCAAGGGCTCCTCCCACCATGCTGAACATTAAAATCCCAGCAAAAAAATTGGAAAAACTACAGTGCGAGTCAGCAGACTGAGAACAGTTCCAACAAGGACAGAGGCCCTGGTTCCTGCAGACGTGGCCAGGGCCATTCCCCTGTTTTTCTCGAGGACTTCAGAGAAGTGTTTGTAGAAACTCACCACCCTTTATTCTCACTCTATAGAAACCGGTCATCTCGAAGCTCCCGAGAGCTCGGGCTGCTAACCCCTCTGGCTCTTCCTCAGTTAGTCCGGAGCAGTGGTCCTCAACCTTCCTCATGCCACGACCCTTTAATACAGTTCCTCATGTTGTGGTGAGCCCCCGCCATAAAATTCTTTTCGTTGCTACTTCATAACTGTAATTTTGCTACTGTTATGAATCATAATGTAAATATCTGATATGCAGGATGGTCTTAGGAGACCCCTGTGAAAGGGTCGTTCAAACTCCACAGGGGTCAGACCCACAGGTTGAGAACCGCTGATCTAGAGGAATCTCTAGTGATAACAACTGCAGTGGGGCCCAGCAACTCTCACTGAGCATCCCAGAAGGCCTTTCTCTCTTAGTCTCCTGATGGTTCAACCAGCCCCTGCAGCTGAGAGTATCCGGGCAGAGTGGTGTGGGGACAGCCAAGGGCTCTCCCAGATACTGAGAGTGAATAATGGAGGTGGGTCCAATGCTCATTCTTACCCTTACTGGGGCAGTCAATAAATGGTTTCTACTCTCAGCCTTCCCTGCCAGTCAAGGTGCAGTAGAGCTTCCCGTGGAGGTCAGACACATCCCTTTGTTAGGGCGGTGTGACATTCTCTGCATGGCAGCAGAGTGGCTAAGCAGCCAGGATATCCACAGGCAATGCTCAGTGGACAGGCCATTTTTCTCAGCAATAAACACCCACACTCTCGAGGGACACCACGTGAGAGGGCAGAGTCCTTCACTGATCATTGTAGACCCTGAGTGGCCTTGGCTCAGCCTGTGGCCTGGGCTGGGGACCTGCTAGGGACAGCTCCAAGGGTTAAAATGCCACCAGCTGAAATGTTTGGTCTTCAGCATCACATCAGCTTGATGGAGCTCTCTACATTGAGTCCGACCGTTCAAGTCCAATGAGCTTCCTCTGGAGTGCTCATTAGTGGGAAGGGCAACGTAGCCATCAGGTTGACACCTGTGGGTCTGTGTAATTTGGCTATGATTTGATATGGGGGATAAAACCTTCAAACTGCCATTTTACATCAAAACAAGGAAACTAAACAGTCCTCTTGCCTCTGGGAGGAGAGATAACAGCAAACTAAATATGCTGTGTGCTTTTGTAGGTTTAATTCTATTCTGCCCTTCTACTTTTTTCTTCTAAAATAATTATACTATCATGTTACAAATAATCACCTGCTGTTGACATCCTGGTCATCAGTCGAAAGGCACTGGGGAGGCGATGGCACACTTTTTTTTGTGTAAGTAATATCTCAAAATCATTAACTTTGCAGGCAGTGGCTGTTACAACAAACTATAATGTTAAAGGGTTTGTAAAACCAGCTAAAAACTGCAAACCCGTGTTGAGAAGAATTGACACTCATAGGAAGAAAAAATGTTTTCGCTTGGCTTATGAAAAGTGAAAAATTGAAATGTAAACCCAGAGATATGGCTCACTTTGGTATAAAAAAAGTACAAAGCTGTAAAAAATATATCCTTCATGTTATCCCTGGCCCTAGCACCGCGAGTAGATGTTCACCCTGACAAGGCCAGGCGGAGGCGGACAATGTGAAACGCTTTGGCTTTGAGCTAATTGGTTACAGAACGCCAGGCATCCTGGCCAGAGCCTTAGTAAACTACCAACACATGCTGCTGACTAACTCTGGAAATGTTAAGGCACTTTGGGGCCGCGAAGTGCTTCACTGGAGCTTGACCGGGAAGCACCTGAGCACCCAGCTGCTGATGCTCTCCAGGGTGTCCTGGGACTCCCTGTACATGGCCGCCAGGACCTCGGAGAATGCCCAGAGGAGGGGCAGCCCGAGGCTCAGGAGCTCGTAGGTGTAGCAGTAGTTGAAAGCATTGTCCCTGATATGGAAGCTGACGGCTTGCAGCGCTCCCTGCATCCAGTCTAGCAGGCTCCGGGGAAGGTCCTGCAGGCCCCGGGGCAGCCTGAGAGACCAGCTCAGCGGCTTCCTAAAGGAGGAGGTGGAGATACCTGGGGGGCTGCCTTCCGGGGTGCTGATGGCCTCCACAGCGCAAGAGCTTTCCGAGGGAGCGTCTCTGCGAGGGGCTTCCGGCTCTTGCCACGTCCCCTCCTCCTGAGGACAAGACAAACATAAGGGCCTTTAGTCCACAAGTGTCACAGAGGACGGCTCCAAGGAAGCAGACCAAGAGAAGCAATAAAACTTGGATGGGGCTCATCCTGGGCTTTGCAACCAGCACCTCAAATAATCTCAGCACCCGCCACTGACTGCTGAAGTAGGTGCTGAATAGGGGCACAATTTTTCTTAGGGGCAAATTGACCATAGGGATCATGATTTGTTAAAATATACATACCCTGTGATAAGCAATCTCACTCCTAATTATATGCATAGAGAGGACAGTCTCTGCTTGCCTTTGCCTCCATTGATTTGGCAGCCCCTGGGGTCTGCTCTGTTCTAGACTCCAGCTCCCATGAGAGGCCATGCTAGCTTCTTGTAAGAAGCCCAGGAAGAATTTGCCCAAGTACCAATGATGGAATTCTATGCTCAGCCACGTGACGGCCGCACCTCTGCCTGGGGCCCACTTGGCCGCAGGGCACTGCTCGTAGGGATGACCTTCTGTGGTTTCCAAGTTCTTTCCCAGTCTCTTGAGGTCAGCACAGTGAGCAGCCCACTGAATTTATAGATGATTTGCAGTAGCACTTACGCTGGCAGCTCTTAGCAAATACCCTCTTTTGGGTTTGATTAATCACCTACCACCAGCAACAGTCTACAACATAAAACCTTTCTCTAATTATTCAAGTTATAGACTCAATGCAAAGAAAAAAAAAAAGGAAACTAAAGTATGAAAAGAAGGAAAGCTACACAAGTATGTGAGTAGTTTCAATCCCTCTGGGGCAAAAAAATAGGGTGGCCTAACTTTGGGGAACCCTAAAAAGCCCTTTCCCATCAAGGGGCTTCCCTCTCTCAAGACACACCTCTCTCTGTTGCTTCAGCTCTGCCCGTCTCTTCCGTTGTTTGCTGTTGGTTTTATAGTGAATGAAGTGCGGCTTGCAGTAAAATTTGCCTGTTAAAAGAGGTGCACACACAGTCACACGAAGATTTTTCCCCTGTAAACCACAGTAGATATCAGCCAAGTCCCTGCCGCTGTCCAAGTCAGAAAACACCAGCAATGGAAATAAGCCTCACATCGCTCAAACTTGGGGAGCACCTTCTGTCACCTGCTTTAAAAAAAGTGGTGCTGAGATGAGGCAGCAGCGTCTGTGGATGGATCTGAAATCCTCAAGCCAAGCAGAGCTTCTGGACAGCTGGATTCACAGAGGTCCCTGTGTGGTACGCCTGCCCTGGAGAGAGCGGGGGTGCTCCGAGCCCCTCTGCCACACCTCACCCTATTCATCTCTTCATCTAGCTATTCCTCTGTATCCTTTATGCAGTGGTTCTCAACCTTTCTAATGCTGCGGCCCTTTGGAACAGTTTCTGTGGGTTGCGACCCACAGGTTGAGAACTGCTGCTTTATAGTAATTGGGTCAACACACTCAAAAAATCTTCAAACTGGGGCTAGGTTTCTTCCCAAGACCAGCTGCCAGGCAGCAAAATGGACACCTCAGGTGTCAACATCTTTAGTCTTCCTTTCTGAGATCTCTGGGAGTGGGAAAGGCTGAAGACAAATGGCAGCAGTGCTGGGGAGGGAAAGATCCAGACAGGCCCACGCCGGGAAACTGGCCACTGCCCAGGATCACTGGGAAAAGCCTTCCTTGCTCACTGCCGTACTAGCAGCAATAGTGATGGTAAGAATGATAACAGGGAAACTCAGGTTGGACCTTCTGTATACCAGGCACTATTCTAAACGCTCCACACGTTGTGAGTCCTCACAACAACCCTGGGAGCTCAGCATTGCTATTAGCCACTTTTTGTTGATGAGGAAACTGAGAGGCCAAGAGGTTAAGCCACAGGCTGGAGATTACGTGGCTAGTCAAGGGTGCAGGCTGGGTCGAGCCAGGCGGTCTGCTGGAGAATGTGTGACTGTGAATACCCCCATGCGTGCTGCTTCTCATTCCACAGACAGCCAAATACGATTCCTGCACCAATGAGCCCTCTGACACCCCTTCTCAGAGTGGATATTATTATTCTGATTATCTTTATGATACATACTTTAGAAAGAATATCAATATTCCATCATGCCAGGGGTGGTGCCGAGCATGTTACACAGCCTATCAGGTTTGATTTTTCTTAGCCCCACCGGGATGAGACCAGGGGGTGAGGTTAAGTGTGAAATGCTACATAATAGGTGGCTGGCAGTGCTTGGTAAACTGCAGGTGTCGATGCTGCCCCTGCCCCCAGACCCCAGGCAGGATCTCTGTCTAGCAGGAGCTCTTAGTTTTTCTAAATAGCTTTGGGGATGACGTCACACTTCTGTTGGCGACTGTTGGGTGTCCCAGAGCCTCTAGAGGGACAGGAACCCAGGCCAAGCCACGTCTGACACCAAGGCCAGAGCCCAGTGCCGCCGGACCCTGGGGTTACCTTCGTCAGAGTCGAAGGCGTAGGCAGCCAGGCGCAGGATGGTGGCGCAGACGCTGCAGCGGAAACACTCGCGGTGGAAGAAGTGGCCTTCGGCGCTCAGTCGTTCCATCACGTACACACGCTTCTCGCAGAAGTAACAGGTGTCGCTGCCACCGAGGTTCAGGGGGAATGTCGACTTCCGCACACATTCCTGGGCGTCGGGAGGAAAGAGCAGAGTGTTAGGGCTGACCTCCAGCTCCCACGGCAGGTGGAGGCTTCTGGAAATTCCGACCTGAATCCCGGGGACTTTGCAGGCTTCTATTTGCTGCTCCTGTCACCGCAGCACAGAGTGAGGGGTGGGAAGATAGCACTCCCACCACAGACCCCAGCCCCACCCAGGCCAGCAAAGGCATGGGGGGCCTCTTTGGGATGGACACCTCCTGGTCTGACCGAGTGGGCGTCACTCAAAGGTGTCTGCTCAGCGATGTTCTCCCTGGGATCTATCCCTGGGTGTCACCTGGAACTCACAAGAGAGGTCACCGAGACTGACCCACCAGAATGTTTCACATGTCCTTGCCCCTGCAGGGTGCAGGTCAGGCCAGGAAGGCTGTGGCATCAAATCTGTTCAGTTAAATTCGTAAATGCCAAGAGCAAGGGCATAGGCCTGGGCAGGGGAATGTGTTAAAGGGAAACCAAAGGAATTGTCAACTCAAATCACTGCTGACTGCAGCAAGTGGCCTCGTTTGGAGAATGGGAAAATTCAAAGGGATGCTTTTTCCTTTACTGAAGCAAAGGGACTGTTTAGGTTGGACATTAAGCATGGGAAGTAAGGGACATCTAAATAAGCAATGGCCTCTCCTAGGCCTTTGTACTAAGCAGTTCCCCAGAACTACAGACAGCAAGGAAGATACTCTGTCTTGGAAATGATCCGAAAGGGACCAGAGTGAGTTTGCCTTTAAGGAAATTCAGCTTCCTTCTAATTTCTGCTCTGACCCAGCCCAGTCTCAGGCCTTTCTGTCCCATGACAAGGGGAGCTATTCGAGGACGGCCCATTCTCTCCATGTCCCGCGCACTCTCCCTGGGAGGCCAGAGCCAGTGTCTGCGGGTGAAGGCTGAGGGGTATGTGTCCTTACCAGGTCTGGAGAGGTGTCCTGGGCCTTAGGTCTGTGATCATTCATGTACAGATTGACCAGGACTTCAGCTGCAGCCCCTATTCCACTGGACACCTTCCCTACTGTCAGCTAACCAAGAGTGGAGGCGGAGGAGACAGAGACAAAGGTAGAGGCCAGTTAGCACCCAGAAAGAAAATGCAAACAGGCTGGAGTGGGAGGGGGGCTCCAACCCAAGTGCAAAAAGCAGGCCGCATCCCAGGAGAGGCAAAACCACCCAGAAGTGAATAGCAGGCACTCTGGAGACGGAGAAAAGAAGAGATATATAGCCAGGGGCTGGGGAGAGGGGAGTGGAGAGTTGTTTAATGGTGCAGAGTTTCAGTTATACAAGATGAAAAGAGTTGTGGGGAGGGATAAACCATATTCTTGGCTGGGCGTGGTGGCCCACACCTAGGGTTTTGGGAGGCCCAGGTAGGAGGACCTGGAGTTCTATACCAGGCTGGGCAACACAGTGAGACCCTATTTCTCAACTATACACTTGAAAAATGATTAAGATGGTAAGTTTTATGTTATATATATTTTAACACAGTGCAAAAATTAGAAGAGAAAGCATTAAAAACCAAAACACAAAAATTCACTCTGGGTGAACCACGTGACTAGTAGAACTACACCCACAGGGCCTGCCAGGCCTTCAGGAGTTCCTCACGCCTCTCCTTGTACAGGTGAGGTGAATGAATTCTGGAAAGGGAACGTCATCTATCCAAGGTCACTTAGCAAATACTGTGTCCATGCAAGATTTGGGAGAGCGCTTGGACCCTTCACGGCCACTCTCCTCAGGGCAATGGAGGTGAATCTCACTGCTCAGGCCTGATCATCACCAGAAAGGCCTGTAGCCTCCCAAAACCTGTGAGTCAGAGAATCCAAGCAAAGGAAAGAAAGAAACCAGGAGGGAGTCTCTGCTGTGTGCTGTTAGCTCCCACCCGCACCTTGTAGAGACCCCTCCTCTTCAGTGGCTGTCAGCAGGAGGTGGTGGGGCCAGCACTGGCTGGGAATGGGGCCCAGCTCCACCTGGACCTGGTGCTGAGACCTAGCACCAAGTGCTGTACTTCTGAGTTCCATTTCCTCGTTTACTTAATGGGGACAGTTTTGTACCTCTGAGTTCCATTTCTTCATTTACTTAATGGGGACAGTTTTGTACCTACCTCATTGATTTGAGGGAAGGAATGGGGGAGAAAATGCATGTCAGAGTACCTAGCACCTAGGAGGGGCTGGGCCAAGATTACCTTGTGTGCTGTTGTGCTATATTAAGAAATACATATTTAGTTTTCTGCCCCTGGTTCCTGAGATAGAGCTTAGAGCTCCCATGACCTTTGCAATTTCCTTTGTATGACCTTTGTAATGTGAGTGATGATGCGTGGCACAGCTCCTAAGTTTCTGGGCTTTTCCTGGGTGACAGGAGCATCCTTTGCTCTAATGCAGTGACCCTTAAGGCTCTAGGATAGCCCCAGGCTGGGGCTGGCTCCCAGGGAAACCAACCCTGTGATTAGCATTGAAACATTGAGCCCACCCCTGACCTACGGGGAGGGCAGAGGGGCTGAGGGTTGAGTCTATCACCAATGACTGGTGATTTAATCAATCATGCTGACATAATAAAGCCTCCATAGAAACCAAAAAGGATGGGGTTGGGGAGGCATGCCCGGAAGGTGGTGCACCTGGAGGCCAGGGAACCCTGGTGCCCTCCCCACAGGCACTGCCCATGCCACCCTCACCTGGCTGTTCACCCGTCTCCTGTATTACATCCTTTTCAACAGACCAGTAAATGTAGTGAGCACGTCCCTCCTTAAGTTCGATGAATTTGGTAGGACATCTCACAGAATTCAGGGAAAACATTTATGTTTACAGACCTGGTTGGCGTGGAGAAACACCACTACATGTATTTTGCTGAGCAGGGGTGAGTAGTGTGAGGGAGGAGAGGAAACAATTTGCTTTTCCTTATCCCTCGATGACCTTCTCCCTTTCTCCTCTACATTCAGTGCCCTGGGCCCCTGGGAGGTGTTTGGGTCTTACATGGGTCGCTCCTAGCAGGACTGCAGCCTTTCTTGCCACCAAGAGCAGCATGTGGAATGGGCCAGGATGGGGGTTCTGAGCTGGTCCAGAGCCAGCTCAGAGTGGGAGGCAGTGGCTCTGTGTGGGCCCAGGGGACACCACCTGATCTGGGTCACAGTGCCTGAGGGCATCTACGATTGCCTGGCTGCTCACCAAGGTGTCAAGGAGCTGGGGAAGGGGTGAAAGCTGATAGGGGAAGAGGTGGAAGCTGATACCCCAAACAAAGCATGGCGAGTCAAATACGTATATGCCCCTCAACAAACCCCGACTGCTCCCCACTTCCCCTCCAGCTCTGGAAGCCCGCCCTGGGAATGCTGCCCTCTCTTGTTATGGGACACAAGTATGCACAACCTGAGATTCTGAAACCCCATTCCTGATCCTCAGACCCTGGAGGGAAGGAGGCTCCAGATCCTTCCCAGCCCCCAAATCCAGCTTCGGGCCAGAGAGAACAGCAATTTAGGCTGCAGGGCCTCTGGGCAAAGGCGGGTAGTCATCACCAAAACAAATGTCCGTGAAGGAGCTAAGGAAATGTTACCCCAAAGATGACTACTTGGTATAAAGAATCCTTTGAATTAAAGGCCATTTGAGATCAGAAGGCATTTGGAAGAGGCTTTCTTTCTACAGGACACTGGACTGACCTGATTAAAAGGAGGGCAATTGACTTCCCTTCCTGACCCCCTGAAGGCTAGCAGACCAGGCCCAGATCATTCAAAACTCAATACCTGTCTTTCAGGTGAACTTACAAATCAACCTGATCCCCCATCTCCTTATCCTCCCTAGCAACCACTTGCTGCACCTGTAGTCCTCATCTTCCCCTCCCTTCCAAAGGTACAAAGGTATCTGACTATCGTTGAGATTTTGAGCCATCACTCTTGTGATTTCCACCACGCACCTGGAAATAAACATTTCTCATATCAATCTGCCTTCATTGTGAGTTGATCTTTCAGCAAACTTTCGGTGGGGAAATGGCAAGTTTTCCCTCACTGCTGCGACAGTAACTTGCATGTGGGTGAACTAATGCTCTCCTTTCACACCCATGACTGCACTAAGGAGGCCACACCTCATCCAACAACAGAAAGCCTCAAATATAAAGCAGGATGTTCAGGGAACTGCAAAGCAAAGGACAGCGGGGCCTGCACAGGCCCCAGCTGCTGGTAGCAGAGCCCATCCTCAGGAGCCAAGGCCACCTTGTCAGAGTTCCAGAACGCATAGGCCCTGAGTGGCGCTGGATGGGGAGAGGGCACCAAGCAGGTCCATGGCAGAGAAGTGGCCCAGGAGACCTTGACTCCTGTTCTCATTCAGGAAGCCCAACACTAGAGGCAACTGGAATGGTCACTCCAGACCATGTTGTGGCTCTTGGGGGCTGCAGAGGCCATGATTACAGGCCTGCTCGGTGTGGCTGAACCCTCAGACTTGAACAGACAGGACCTCATCAGACTTTGCTTTTCAGGGGCAGCAGCTGCCAGGAAAGCCCGTGCTCCCACCCTGCCTGGTGCTGGCTGTGCCTCAGAGGGTCAGGATCCTGCTTCCAGCCACTCTCTCTTCCAGCTTTAGGAGTCTACAAATGCCAAGAAAACTTAGCTCTCACTTCCAGGAAAGGTTCAGGTGGGTTGGCTCAGGACAATAGGCTATTGTTTGCCTGAGGTTCCATCCCCTGCTCTGGCCCCCAATTTGACCCCTCAGGTAGGGGATATAGAGTACAAAGAACTTCCTGGGCCTAAGCCAAAACAGAGAGGGGAGGGAGACAGGAAGCTCAGACTTAGTCTCTGCACTGCCCTCCCAGCCCCCACCCGGCTGTCTCCCCTGGCCCAGTGTGTGAACGGGCTCCAGGGTCCGCTCCCAGGAAGGCGCTCTGTGATACCAAGATTCCCACGCTTATTAATGCCTCCCCTGTACTCACAGAGACTGAGACTATACTTTCTGGGGCTTTGTATACAAGTCCCTAATGAAACCTTATTAACCACTTAGCTAATAAGCACTTTGTACCACTGAGCTTCCGAGCTATTACTGAAGTGTGCAGAGAGCTGCAAGGTGGCTGGGAGGTGTTGCCAGAACATGGAGGCCTGATCAGTTGTTCTACAGCACAGAGCACTGGCCAGGGCATCCAGGGTGCAGATCACACCTGGGCGTGACTTTCATTAGGGTCCAAGGTCTCCCTTCCTCCAGGGGCATCCATACACCCACCCTGACAGGATGACTTTCTTAAAAAAAAAAAAAAAAAAAGTAAAGTGAAAATACCCTTCTGGAAATCAGCACTGGGGCTCCAACCTGATGAAAACCATTTCAGAGCCACCAAGAGGTAGACCAGGACTTCTTTGAGAGGTCACAAGGAAACCACTTGACCGAGAACTTGTCTCAAGGGATGAAAGGAGGCCTTTGAAGCCCACCACAAAGACCAATGTGAAGGCGAGCATTGCCCAGGGCTTGAGGGCTATGTTCTATTTCCTGACAGCGGGAAGGCCCCGCGGGCCCCATGAGAGTGAGCACAGACCAGCTGCCTTCCACGAGTTCAGGGCTCTTCAAACTACTGTATCTGTGGCCAGTGACCGGGTTTTATTTTTTTCTTTTTAGCTGTCTAATCCATTGAGGCCTGATACTTCCGGATACTATAAAAATAAATGACTAGAAATATGATCATGCGCTTGGATGTGTGGCAATGGCAGCCTGCTCTACAAGGGTAGAGCACTGTCACTTGCTGTATGCACGGGATCCAAGGTCAGTGCCTGCCCGTGAACCACACTTGGATGGATCGCCAGGATTTAGAGCAGTGGTTCTCAACCTTCCTGATGCCGACACCCTTTAATATAGTTCCTCGTGTTGTTGTGACCCCCAATCATAAAATTATTTTCATTGTCCATTCATAACTGTAATTTTGCTACTGTTATGAATCGTAATATAAATATCTGATATGTAGGATGGATTTAGGCAACCCCTGTGAAAGGGTTGTTTGACCCCCAAAAGGGTCACGACCCACAGGTTGAGAACTGCTGACTTAGAGAAATAAATGCTCAACTTGTGGAGGAACTTCCAGAGAACTCATCTTGGTGTTGACCTCAGAGTAAGAGCGAGAGATTCCCACCAAGGGACACAGGTGTCAAATGGCAAGCCACAGTGTTTCTGGGGAGGGCTGAGATGAGAGCTTATAATTTGGCTGCGAACAATTTTTCTAAAAACAAAGTTAGGCAATCTCACAATTTGGCCAAAAATGATCATGTCCCAATAATGAGCTTTTAAAGAAATTAGTAATCTTGGAGTTCCATGGGGCTATTTAGCAATGCTTTATATTAATCTTTCAATATTTTTGTAATTTTCCAGAATTTGGGTATTTGTTGCTACATTTCCCCCCCCTTGAATTCTAATTATTTCTCAGTTAATTAAGTAGAACATTTCAGTTGGGCTATCATTTCACATTACATGGGGTTAACCTTGCACATACCATTTTCTTTTGGTGAGCCTCATCTTTCTTATCTATAAAACAAGAAGACCACACCAGCCTTACAGAGCTGTGGAGGAGGCAGTAAAGAATACAGGGCATGTCTCAAATGGCGCTGGGCATCGGGGAGAACCTCGGCGGACGGTTAATAACTCTAAAGCACGGCCACTTGTGTGGCTTTGCACCCCATGCTCTGGGACTAATTCTCCCCTTTCTTAAATCACTTTCACTTTCCCTATGCACAAGCAAGAATGAGGTGGCCCAGCCAGGACGAGCACACTGCCTTCTCTCTCCCGAGTCCACTTATATTTCAAACATGATGCTGCAACCATTGTGCCTGTGTCACAAGCACAATGCCAGAGGCTGCAGAAGATGGCTAGACCTCCACAGAGGCCTTCCCGGGCCAACCTGTAACTCCCACTCAGAATCTGGCTGTCCCTGCCTGGATGACAGAGCATTTCTTCCACTGAATGGAGCTGGCCCCCATCTCTCTCCAGCTAGCACTGCCTGATGCCAGTAACCTGTCTTATTCGTGCCTACATTCCTGGCACAGGGCGAATACTCAAAATGAAGGAGGAAGCAGGCCCCTAGGCCCATTTGTGTCCAAACAATAGAAGCATCTCTCCTTGGGCCTGGAACTCAGCCAGGAATACCAGGTGTCCAGGCTGCACTTCTGCCCACAGTTGGGCCACCTGTGGCTACACTGCTGCTATGAGCATCACCACGCAAGGCCACATGGGTCAGGTAGAGGGGACAGTGGGGTCTCCAGGGCCTTGGACCTGAAGGCTCATGAGAAGGGGAGTTTTAAGTGGGTAGGGCTGGAGGTTTTGACTGGTAGGACTAGAGGAGGTCTCTTGGGACCACTTGGGCAATGACATCCTCCCTGAGGAGGCCCTGAATGAGAAAACATCAGAGGACAGCCTGTTGGAACTCAGCTATATGCCTCGGGAAAAGCTCGGGGGGGGGGGGGGAACTGAAGCCACCTTGTTCTAGGGAGTCTGGACATGCTCAGAGTCAAGACCTCCCGGTGGGCGCCCATGTCTGCCCACTTGTGTCTCCTGGCGCCAGGCACTGCACTGATCACGCGCATTTCCACCTCACCGCCCTGCAGGTGGGTCTTATAATCCCCCTTCGCAGGTGAGGCTGCTAAAATTCAGGGAGGCTCTAACTCACCTGAGTAGGCCGTACTGTTCTTAAGTGGCTGGGGTGGAAATGGAAATCTGAAGGTGGCTTCTGTTCCTTTAGAAAGAGAGGAATCAACATGCATTTTAGGTAAATGAGATTTCTCCTCTAATTCTCTTCCATTGGGGAAAGAGAACATTTATTGGATACCTCAGGCGTTTTGCATATGTTAGGACATTGCAGTATTCCAATTACCCTCAGGACTAGCTTTTGTCACCTCCATTTTATAGGTTAAGAAATCAAAGCTCAGAGAAGGCCACTAACTTATCTGAAGACACATGGTAAGTTACTGGTGCTCTGAGTGCGAGTTTGATCCCAAGCCCATCTCCTTCTCCCTGCCTCCCTGCACTCTGCAGATTAAAACTCCCCAGGCTGGGGTGCACAGAGGAGACCTCCAAAAGGTGGCCTATTCTACCCCTGAGGCAGAGGGACAGGGAGATTGGGGCAGCCTCCCTTTGTGTTTACCTTCATACCAGAGGAAACCAAGGCAGAGTGCCCGGCAAAAACCTGCCCAGCATTTCCCTGCTTCCCCCTAACATGCAAATCTCTAGAGTGAAACCTGCAAATCCAGTTTTAAAGCAAACACCTCCAAGAGGAGAGAAGCTCCTTCTGCAATGCTCCACGTTCTTCAGATCCAGGAAGATTAAAGGGCCGTCCCCAGCCTGGTGAAGGGTCCCCTAGCTCAGCTGAGCAAACATTCAGCTGCTATCCTGTTCTCACACGAGCTCATAATCCTCAGCAATTGGCCACCAGCCACGCCGCAGGCCAAAGCAGTGGTGGGCTCCCTTCTTGCAGAAAGGAATTGACTGATGGTTGATAGGGAGCTGAGATCACAGAGGAGGGCTGGTTTGATGGGATAAATGAGAAAAATGGTGCTGGGAACATAAGACTGGGCCTGGATCGCATAGTCCACAGTTTTGAAAGACAGATCCTGGATGGGATCTGAGCAGAAGGGCCACAAGATTCTGAGCTGTTGGGGCCACACTCTGAATCTGAAAGGAGAATGTGAGTGAGAAGGCAGAGCCCTGGGCACCTGTCCTGGAGTTGGGGACTCAGGCCTGCGTCACTGTGAGTAACACGTGCTTCTTTTCATACATTTGTCTGAGTCTGTTCCCATGAGGGGGTCATTATTCCCGGATCCTCAGAATTGGCGAGCAGGGCTCTAGGGCAGGAGCAGAGACACCTCGCTGCCAGGAAACTCCCAAGGACTAAGCACTAGTTTCCAAGCGCCTTTCCCCCCTCTGCCTCCCTTGAATTGAGGCAAATTTGGGCCACTGGGCAGACAGAGCTGCCCACAGTCAATTTGGAAGAAGCATTTAGGCCTCAGCTCTCTCTGGGGGAGAGACACCCTGAACCTCAGTAGGACAGAATAAAGCTGTTTGTCACTGTCATCACCTTCTTTAAGGGAGCAGCCAGTGCTCTTCTCAGAGGAGGCTGCGGTTCTGCCAGACTCTGTATGTGTGGAGCCCAGTGTTGAAACAGTAGCAGTGGTGGGGGGTTGAGGAGGGAGGGAATGTGGGGTTGAAGGGTGAGGCTTGAACAGGAGACGCACTACTCCCTCCCTCACTGCCCACAGTGGACTCCCAGTGAGACCTGAGGAGTGTAGGCACTTAGAGAAACTAAGTGTAGGCACTTAGAGAAACTAAGGCACGGAGAGGTTAAGTGACCATGCACGTGTCCAGTGGTGGCCCCTCTAAGAGTTCCCTAAGCCTTCCTGGCCATTCTGTGAAAGTCACATTAGCTGTACTTAATACCCTGGGAGCTGGTAAAATGGCCGATGACACCATCATTTGATGGCCAAGCCTGGCTTGGGAGATAGGATTGAGAAATAGGGGCTGATGGTCCTACCACAACCTGGGAGCCTCCAGAACAAAGCCATGGAGGTGACAGCCAGAGGATCTGGGGTTGGCCCTCCCAAAGCTAGGCCCCTTCAAAGCCACTTGCTGCCCCTGGGCCTCTGCAACAGAGAGGACAGAGAGCACCGGGTTGGGAGCCAGGACCCCGAGCCTTTGTCTTCTTACCTGAGGCTCTGCTCCTGGTCAACCCCACGGGCCATTGCTACCCTTCCTACACTGCAGGGCCCTGCCACCGGCTCCGTTTTTCCTGGAAGTATTGCTTTGCCTTCTAATGCATTCTTTTATTTACTTCTGAACACGTCATCGTTGACTGTTTAAGTCCTCCTACTAGAACGTAAGCCTCAGTAGGGCAGGACTGTCACTCTTCTTCACTGATGTGTATCCCAAGAGCCAGAAGTGCCTGACGCTGAGTTGTCATGCAATAAATCTTGGCTTAATGAGTGACCATGGTTTATAGCTGCCTGAAGAGCCTGATGGAGACACAGCCAGGGGCCTCAGTGGGGTGTGCTCATGATGTGACTGGGACATGCTTACTGGCGAGAAGGGCCTCTTCAGGCCCAGCAGCCCACGGGTCCCCAGCAGGCTTCCTCCTGCTCTTGCTTAGAAGGAAACCAAGTCAGGGGACTTGGGAAGTGCAGTGGCTTTTCTTACCCCAACTTTGCCCTCAACTCTGAGCAAGCAGCGACTGAGTCAGGCCTTCCTAAAGATGGAAGAGGGGCAGGGACAGGAGAAGGCCTTGCCTGGCTCCGCCCTGACCGGCCCAGGCAGCAGGAGGGCCTGAACCCGAGAGAAGCAGGTGTGGGCCCCGTGGACCAGCCAGGAACACAGGCGCCCTCATCCCTCCCGGCATCCTACAAGGGTGCCAATGACCTTTTCCCACTACGAGAATTCCCTCTGGGTAAGGCTCCTGTCCCTAGCTGGGCAAAAAGACTATCCTGGACCCTCAGGATGATCACCAAAATGCCTCCAACCATGTAACTCGCTGTAACGTAACCCAGGGACTGTTTCCTTACTGCAGAGAAAAACAATGGCCCAGGTAGGTCAGGAGACTTCAGGTCAAACAGCTGACCCATGGCTGACCTGGAACAAGATGCTAGGTGTCTTGATATTGCACTGTGGTTATTCTCAGTGGCACTGAAGATTGGCCACAGTTTTTTCCCTCCACATTACTTCTCATTCCCCTTCTGGGGATGCTCCTGACACTAGGGGGTAGCCTTGGAGAGGTGGGTTTGGTGAGATCCCTTGCTGCTTTCCTGGGGACCCTACCCATATTCTTTTCCCTACAGAGGTAGGGGCCAATGAGGGTGGGACTCCCAGCTGCATAACCAACAGGCAGCTTCTGATTTTTCACTAATGCAATAGCACGGGGCAGGTTTGTGCATCAGCCTAACAAGGGAGCAGACTGCAGTCCTGCTGGCCAGGGGACACTCAGCACAGCACATCAAGCCTCAGTGGGAGCCAGAGAGACGGGATGTGCTCAGAGGAGCATGGTCTGGGTAGGGACAAGACACCACGCCTACTTCATACACCACAGCAAAACAAGAGGGCTTCATGTTCCCTTCTAGACTCGCTCATTCCAGAGGCCACGCTTCTCGGAAGACTGGCCCTCTCGTGCCCTAGCCTGCTGTTCTCAGCACAGGAGGTGACAGGAGGAAAGCAGAAAACAAGAAAAGCCCTTGAACCCAAATTTCATCAGCATCCAGGAGTGCACTTCATTGTGTACTTAACCTAAATTAGCTTCCTGCCTCCCCGCTTCCTCCAAGCCCAGCTCAGCCCTGCAACCTGGGTCATCCTTCTAGAGCACAAAGTGGACCCTGTGGGGGGCTTACCATAGTTGGGAGGATAAAATGAAATTCCTTCACACACAGAGTGGGCTCACTTTTCACTCTCCGCACCCCCACAGATGCTTTAATCCCCAAGTTCAAGTCACACCCAGACATCCTCCTTTGCTCATCGCACCAGCCCTGTCTGCCTGCCTCTGCACATGCCAGCCCCTCTCTCCAACACCCTCGTCCTACACTTCTCTCCAGCTAAATCCTCCCACAGAACTATCAACACTTAGCTCCATGGTACCTCCTCTGTGACTCCTCCCCAGGATTCTCTCCAATCTGTTCCTTCCATCTTCCCCTTTATGCCACCTACAGAATTAGTGAATAGTGTGGGATCAGCTTTGCCATGTGAAACTGCCATTTTGTTAGGCCCAAACCAGCCAAATACTGGGAATTTTATGTAGTAAAAACGGCACTGATTTCTATGCCAGCGTGCTGTTTCCCATCTCCACTGCAGCGAGGGAGCTGCAGCGTCCTCCTCTCTGTTTTCTCAGCACCTGGCGCAGTGGCTGGCACACTCTGGGTACCCGATAAGCACCTGCTGAATGAGCGAGCGCTGTCCGGCAAGCGTTTGTGCTTTGTCTGTTCTGCTGTGCTCAGACACAGAACCAAAACCGAATCCAGCACCACCGTAAAAGATCTTACAAATTTTCATCCCAGCCAAGCCAGGCTTTAGATGTTTGTCTGTGCAGGTCAAGCAGAGCGTGAGAACGTCTCGGAACATGCAGGGATGGGGGAAGCAAATTCTTCAGGACCACTACCTTTCTGGAAAGGGAAGCAGAGTCAACAGTCGCCGGAGAGGAAGTAGCAGCTGGATCAGGAGACGGAAGGCAAGAGGGAGAAGATGGAGGATGAGTATGAGACAGGCCTTTAGAGAGTAGTTGATTCTGCACAGAACAGAAACAGAAGAAAGTAGGATTATCCCAGGGGCACGTGGAGCGACGCGCCCTCGGGGAAGCAGTCCCATGCCAGTGCGCTCAGGGGTGGGGGACATAGAGGCGTGTGTCTCAGGACCACATGGAAACTCTGTCTTTGGAGCCAAGCAGGATTATCTGGCTCCTGGTCGGTCACACTGCATTCTGCTGTAACTATTCTGGTCCCCTTGTCGCACCAAAACAGCTTGCACAGAGCCAATCTGTTCCTGCCCACATCTGCCCAGCACTAATTACTGAAGCCCTCGTCCTGGCGCTGGGTATGAAATAGCAGCTGCCAGCTTAGGAAAGGAGAACCGGGGCTGCTCTGGGGCAGATGGCCACAGCAGACACCTGTGCCAACCTCTTGGCAGCCACATAGAACCCTAAAAAATGAATTAAGTGAAAAGTGTCCTTCCCATGGCAAGGACGCCACCAAGTAGCAGAGGACACCCGTGTGGAGGGGACTGAGCAAAAGCAGCAGAGGAGGTACGTTCTAGAGACAGGTTTGCCAAATGTGGGACGTCACACATACACCCACCCGCCTGTGGGATCGCATTCTCCACGCTTTCCTCTCCCTGTGAACACACGCTCTTTTTCACCAGCAAGTTTCCAATTAAGTAACTGGCTTGGGGGGGGCTATCCTTTCTATTCCAAAACAAAGCCATTGTTTGTGGCTTGGCATGGCCTCTGGGGCAGCAGAATGCAGGGTTACAGCATGTGGCTGACCCCATCATTGAGGGTCTCCCTGGATCAGAGACACAGGGCGATTTCTCACTGTGCCCCCAAACAGCAACTGGTTTGCTTTCACCTTAAAGGCACTGTGATTCCGGCAGCCGTGTTCCCTCTTTGTGTTGACTATTAGGAAGCTCAGCACCTACTCAGAAACTGTCAAGGTCCCATCAGCACATGTTTCTCTTTGGTTATGTTTTCCGTTGACCTGAGCTTATGTTCCTGCCTAGGTTTTCCCTTTGTTATGATGTATCTGCTACATATTTTGAATCTTCTCATTTGGACCTTTTTTTAGATGCCAGCTATTCTTTAGTGGCTTGAAAGATGAATAGCTCCTCATGCTGTAAGAGGAGGAGGAAGAAAAAAAAGCAAGCTCCAGAGACTGATTCCTGGTCATCTGGCTGGGCGTCCAACCTTTGGGTTCCTGTGTTTACCTGTGGGAAATCCCCTTGTCCAAACATGGAAGCGAGGTGGGCTGCCTTCTCCTTAATGTTCTTTTTGTGAAATTCCCTATTGGCCAAGTTCTGTGCCCTCTTCTGCAGTCAAGACGAGAAAGGAGAAAGAAAAGAAAGACAGTGACAGAGCCCGTTATGGGGGCTTGGCAGGCCCCCACCCACAGCAGGACAGGAGACAGGGAGTGGGCGGGAGGAGGGGGACAGATAGGGACGGGGCAGAAAGCGAAGCTTTCACCTGGAGAATCTTTTCCTCCACTTGCTGCAGCCGCCGCAGCACTCCAGAAAGGGCCTGTGTCCCCTGGCAGGGAGGGGACAGGGCAGCAAGATTCTCTGGCTTGCCCAGCTGCAGGTCAGACTTGGCTCTGGCTCTCCAGGGCCTGCTCGGGCACTCGCCACCTGCAGACACTTGCTTGAGCTCTCTGAGCACGTGCCCCGTCACAACCACAGGGGGGAACTGAGAGAGAGGGAAAGTTAAGCTTCCTTCCATATTGGGGCCCGTTCATAGACCTCTCCTGCAAGGAATCCCCCACGGGGACCAGAGACTAAGGGCACAGCAGGTGTCACCCTAGGACAGATTCCAGACTTGCCTCAGGTGTGACTTCCCAGCACCTGCATCAAAATCGCCTGGCATCCTTGTTAATAGCACACAGTCTGGGGCCTCACTCCAGCTCCCCTGAATCAAAACCTGTCCAACCCTGTCCTCAATCCTAGCTCCACACCCAAATCATCTAGGGTACTTTTACAACAGACCCAGGTCTGGGCCCCATGCCCAGAGATTCTGTTCTGATTGTTCTGCACCGGGCGTGAGATGCTGACATTTTTTAAAAAGCTTCTCTGGTGAGGAGCACAGACACAAAATCCGTGTCTTATATAAACACTCACCTTACCCGACCTCCACCACCCGGGAGCAACTCACAATTTCTAATGCTGACCAGATGTCTTCAAAATCTGTGGTCAGTAATAGTGATTGTGGTCAAATTCCAAAGGCAGAGATGCTAGCTGGAACGAGCCACAGTGGGGGGCTGCCAGCTGCCTCTCCCCACACTGCTCAGGTTCACAGCCCCTCTGGCATCAGTAAGGGCATCCCTGAACCCCAGTTTCACTCCTTCAAGTGGCCAACCGAGCCCATTCCAACATCACTTTTTCACTGATTTGGAAATCAGCCCATTCAAAAGGTCTGCAAATAAAGTTTTATGGCACAGGGCATCACACAAAAGCCCCTATGGGTCACGGTTTGGTTTTCCCCAAGTAATAGCATCAAGAGCGTGGGAGTTGGTCATTCGTGATACTTGTGGCTGGCTGAGAGCCCAGCAGGAAGTATTTCACGATGCTGCATTCTTGGTTATTCTTACCTAAAAGGGTGGTGATCTCAAGTGTGTCTGCTTTCCTACAGAATGTGCCATCAGCCCTATTTGGGGTGTGGGAGAACCACGGACACCACCCCTCTGGACTACAGCCCATCCTTGGTGCCCCTAAAACAACAGCCACCAAAAAGAGCCCTACCTGCCTTTTCAGAGGAGGTGATGGGCTGGGCGTGGGCTCCTGCGGTTTGGGGCCGCGAGAGTGGGCAGGAGGGTCAGAGGAAGAGCACAGGACCGGCTTACCTATCCCTGAGACACGGCGCTCCTGGGAGAAGGGTGAGTCCGAAAAAGCAGCCACAGGAGATATGAAGGAAAAGGTGAGTCAGACTGAGATGCTGGGAAGGAGGCAAGGAGGGGGCAGGCAGAGGCAGAGGGCGAGTGCAGAGAGGGCGCTGGGCCCGGCCAGAAACGCGAGCCCCGGCTCTCTGGCCATGTGAACAGCAAGTCTTAGCGGCTCCTCCTCTCGGACAATGTGTGAATCCCAGGAGGGCCCTGCTTTTGGCTCAGACACCAGGCCCTATACGGGCACTGCCAGAGCCCGGGCTAGGCCAGAATGGCCAGCCTGGGACAGGAATGTTCCTGTGCTTCAGGGGGACAGAACCCTCATCCACACTCTGGGACTATGAAGGCCAAGCCTCCAAGAAGGGACGCTTGAGAAAATTTTTGGAGAATTATACGTCTCAGAAAATGGCCTCTTGTACTAAAAGCACTTCACTTCCTAGGGAAGGTCATTAATCCAGGAGTGGTACGGTCTAGGCTCAGATCATGGGAATGTCTATGACTGCCTCTATCGCCAATTAATCAAGAGTCTATTCTCCTGAAAGGAGCCTGATTCTGTCATGTGACAGGTATTCTCCACTGAATAACCAAAGCCCCCTTTCCAAGCTTTCACAATGTGACAACAACGTTCCAAAGGAGATTCAGAGGAGCAAGTGAATGAACCATGGGGCACAGACCTCTGAGCACAGCCAGAAGCCTGCAGCCCAAACCACCTCTGGGATTCATCCCCTCTGGATGGGTCGTCTCACCATGGACTTAGGCTGGACTCTCCCAGGTAGCCAGCACCTCAAAAGTTCCCCCAAGCTGTACCACCTCAAAACTGGCTGTGAACCAAGTAATGGTTGGGAAGTAAAACTAAGTTAGGGAAGGGATAACTTTAATGCAGAGTGGGCACCAGCAAACTATGACTTGTGGGCCAAGTCTGTTTTTGTAAATACAATTTTATTGGGACACAGCTGTGCTCATTTGTGTAGGTATGGTCTATGGCTGCTTTTGTGCTACGATGGCAGAGCTACATACTTGTAATGGAGAGAGTATGGCCTCCAAAGTGTAAGGAATTTGCTGTCTGGCCTCTTACAGAGAAGACTGCTGACCGCAGACCTAGAAGAAGCCTGAGACTCTTTTCACCCAGGCTTGGCTGGAGTATCTGAACTCAGGCATTAGCCTGAACATCGCGCTGACTTCGGCAGGTTCTGATCACCAAAAAGGCAGGTCCAGGGAGCACTTCGCATGACTCACCTGCTTCAGGAGCGAGGGGTTCCGAGTGTTCTCCTCAAACTTGGCCAGCAGCTGGTTTGCCATGGACTTGACTTTGTTCTGATTTCCACCTTCCCTACTGCTGCTGCCCTCCTGATTGGAGTCCAAGCTACAGGTAGAAAAGGTTGAAGGCTGCAAAGGTCAAAACAATACATTGGTGGCTGGATCCTGGAACCCAGATGTCAGGGAGGGGGACAAGGACTCAGGGTCTGCAACTAGTTTGCTGAAGAACGACTCCCCCCATGGTCTGAGGAAGTGGGGCAGCCACTCTGCAGAGACAATGTTCACAGGACACATGCGTCCAAAGGATGGGCACGGTTAGGGTTAGGAGCTAGACAGGGTGGGAGTCCTGACTCACTTCCTTGCTTGTGACCTTGGATATTTAACTTCTCTGAAGTTTCCTCTTCTGTAAATGGAAACAGTCATCCACTTCACATGGGGATTGAAAAAACCAAATATAATAATGAAGTGTCAAGCAAAATCATTTTTAAAACATCCTGTGGCTGGGCGGTGCCTGTGGCTCAAAGGAGTAGGGCACAAGCCCCATATACCAGAGGTGGCGGGTTCAGACCTGGCCCTGGCCAAAAACTGCAAAAAAAAAAAAAAATCCTGTGGCTGCAAAGAGGTGAAGAATGTGGGGATGAAGGAAGCAAGAGGGGTGTCCCTCAGGCAAGGCATAGGCTCTGGGCTTCCTTCTCCTCTCTACCCCCTACTTCACCCAGTTCTGCTCTGTTTTTGCTCTTCTAAAACCCTTTTCATTTAGAAGTAATTTTAGGTTTACACAAAAGTTGCAAAGATAGCACAAATTATTCCTGCACACCCTTCCCTCAGCGGCCCCCAATGTTAACATCTGGAATAATCATGGTACTGCTATCAAAGCTAAGAAATCAACATTGGCACAATCCTATTAACTAAAGTTATAGACTTTATTCAAATTGCACCAGTTTTTCCACTAACATCCTCCCCCCCACCCCCAGGATTCAATCCAGAATCCCACCCTGCATTTAATTATCATGTTTCCTTAGTCTCCATCTTACTTTGTCTTTTATGATCTTTGAAGGATCCTGGGCAGCTAGTTTATTAAAAGTCCCCCAATCTCTGTTGCTCTAATGCATTCATATGATTAGACCAGGGTTATGCATTTGGGGGGAAGGCTACCATAGAGGTGAAAAGGCCTCTCCTTCCATCCCTTTGGGGTACATGCTAGGAGCCTGACTTATAAGTGGTGGTAGAGACTTTGATGCTGCTTTCTAAAATAGAGTTCCATATGAGATTTCCCTAGCTCACCTGCTAACAGTAAAAATTGTGAAAATTGCCAGTGTTCAATAAGTATGTCTGTTCTCCTGACCGTGGATTCTCCTCCCACAGACCCCAGAAGTATAAATGTTGTTGCCACGCCAAATGGGCGGTCAGCTTCCCAAGGACATCATGAATCTCCCTCATGGAAGGAGGCATTAACAAGCCAACAAGCGTTCGCTCAGAAGAAACTCATGGGAAGAGACCAGCTACTGTGAGTTTTTAAAAGAAAAGAGCCCTAAGAGTAGCAGCCCCCGGGAAACCTCGTATGCACAGCCACTCTGAAGTGTTGGGCAAACACAAACCAAAGAGGCACTGCCTACTTCAAAGTGAAAGGTAACTGTCACATGGGCCTGAATAAGAAAAGGGCATGTTTCCTGGGGTGATCAAAGCCAGCCAGGACACTGGGCCACAGAGGCTGGCACTTTCGGACACTTTAATGTGCATGTGAATCAATCTTCAAAAGCAGATTTGATTTCAGGAGGTCTGGGGTGAGCCCTGAGAATCTCTGTTTCTAATAGGCGCCCAGGTGATACTGGTGTTGCTGGATCTTGGACCATGCTTTTGAGTAGCATGGATTTAGAAAGAATTACTGCTTTGTTCAAGCTGGCTTTTAGCGAGACCCTTACCCCAGAAAACAGTCCAGGCAATCTCAGAAGGGGTAGATTTGAACCAGATTTCTTCCTGCTGTACCTCCTGTACCACTACCAACAGAATGGCACAAAACCCCCTCAAATAAGCCAAACATGAAAGGGATGAAAAGACATTCATCTGAGACCTAGTGTACCTAAAGGGGGCATTCTGGGAAGAGGCAGGAGCCAGGGGCAGGCACGGAGGGGGAGAGGCAACACCAGAGCCTGGGAAACGGAACGTGCCTCTGGCCCTGTTAGGCAGCCTCGGCTTCCTCCTCTGAATTGGCTCCCTCTTTGCTGTTTTTGCTCACTGCACAGCCAACAGGTGGGGAAGCAACAGTTCTTAAAGAAATCGCCCAAAGAAGTTCTAGAAAAATGTTCAGACAGGGGTGATTTGAGCTCGTTAGATAGAGCAGGGTTTTTCACATTTTAAGATGTGAATGGAGCTCCGGGTTTACCTTATCAGCTTCCCCTGGAGCACCCCAGGAGATGGGATGAGTAGGCAGCTGCCCTCCCCCAAGGTAGGCCTTATGGTTTTGCTCACTGTATTGGTTATAAAGTTCACTGTTGTAAGGTGGGGCAAGTCAGATGTGAACAGTGATGTCATACGAATAACAATGATAAAGCCTCCTCGACCATATGAAATAGAAAAAGCCTCTTCTGAGTCCTGTATGTCAGGCATCAATATATTATATAGATTGTCCCACACGGTTCTAAGTCCTCATTTTGACAGCATCTAAAGCCAGCAGCTTACACTTTGTTGGCAATATGTATACCTGTGGAATTAGAATGGTTTTTTAAAAAAAATAAAGTGTATACACAGTTCACTATGAAATTTTGAGACAGACTGTGTCATGGTCCAGTATTTCACTTCCAAGAAGTGATTTGCCCATGCAAGTTTCAACTTGCTTGGTTTGTCTGTGTTGCTGGGGGGCTTCATTTGTTTCTGTCCATGTGCCTTTTATATATCTTGACTTTTGTGTATCTTAAAACTTTTGTAATGATCCATGTATCTCAGCTGTCTTTAAAGAGTTGCCTGGGGAACAGGAACTGATACTGTTTTGGGGGGGATTGATTCTTCAGAAGCAGGTTAGAGATTAATGCTCTTCTTTGACAGAATAACCTGTAATTTTATACTATCACCAGAAGGTGGCACTTGTGGGCCCGAGGACATTTACTTTGAAGACCAAAAGCACGAAAACATAAAAAAATACAAACAAGGTATCACTCTCCCTCCGGAGCAACCCTAACTGCCCCCTTCTATCATCACCCGATTCAGCAGGAAGCAGTTAGATCGAGTCTTCGCCCCTTTTCCCTAACAGCAGTTGGAGTTTCTACTCAGAGGGAGAATTGATGCAGGACAATTGGCACCCTAGCCAGCTCAGTGGGGCTGGAGGACCTGCCACCTCCTCCTTGGCAGTGTCGGTGGTGCAGCAGCCAGTTGAAGAGCCAGAGGGCTGGACGACAGGCAAGGAGGGGGACCTCCAACCTCCACCAGAGGCTCCAATTGCCAAAAAGGCTGGACAACTGCCGAGGAGACACCTGTGCCTTGGTGTCTCCTTCACTTTACACTTAGGACTAACTGTGGAACCCCCATCTCCTATGCCTAGGTCAATTTCTTGTGAATTTCCTAGGCCTCAATTCCATGAAAGGACTGTATCCATTCATTGATACATTCATTCACCTTGCCCCGGCGGAAGGGACTGTATTCATTCCTTTCCTGGCCA